>JAJOOH010000612.1:0-16120 GCA_029582605.1 Solanum gracilifrons
CAGGCCCAAGAAAACTTCTAACACCTTTAATAGAGATAGGTAGTGGAAGCTTTTATATTACCTCAACTCTAGCTCTATCAACCTTAATACCCTTCTCAAAAATCTAAAAATATCGACATCATGAGCGCTGGAAGGTCGCTGGAGCATTACACAACCCAAATGGCATCCGTTTGAAGGTGAAAGTCCCATAAGGGCAAGTGAAGGTGGTTTTCTCTTCGTCTTCCGGGGCAATGGAGATCTGATTGTAGCCCGAATAACCATCTAGAAAGCAATACCAACCCTTACCAGAAGTGCAATCCAACATCTGATCCATGAACGACATAGGAAAGTGATCCTTTTCTGTCCAAGCAGTCAATTTCTGGTAATCCATGCATACTCTCCATCCAGAACTGGCCGCATCAAAACAAGCTCATGTTTTGCATTAGGAACCACAGTAATCCCACCTTTCTTGGGTAAACACTGAATAGGACAGACCCAACTACTATGTACGATGGGGTATATGACTCCAACATCCAACCACTTGATGATCCTTTTTCACTGCCTCTTGCAAAGGCGTATTTAGTCTCCTTTGGTGCTCGATACTGGGCTTGTGGTCTGGCATGAGTTGGATTTTATGAGAACAAATGTCAGGAGGAATCCCAATAATGTCCGCAATAGTCCATCTAATATCCCTCTTGAACCTTTTTAACAGAGAAACAAATGCCTCAACTTGTACCTCGCTCAAATCTGCCGCAATGATGACCGCGAAAGTACCATCTCTCCCAAAGAATACATACCTCAAATGCGATGGTAGAGCCTTGAGCTCCAATTTTGGAGCCTCTTCAATAGACAGTTTTGCGGGTGGAGAGTCGCGATTCTTCATATCTAGCTCCAATTTCTATGGTTTGGAATGTAATTCGAACCTATCAAGTAGGACAACTAATTCATCATAGTCTTCAATACCATCACCCTCAAAATTGATCATTACCTATACCAGTGCATCAACACCCAACCTCTCTTCAATAGACACATCAGAACCTCGCTCCACAATATGATTTACCACTGATACTGATTTGAGATCGCTTTCCTTCTCCCTAGAATTATAGATGTTGAAAGTTACCTCTTCATTATTCGATCAGAACTTCATCTACCCTTTCTCCATATCGACTAAGGCATGCCCAATAGTAAGGAATGGTCTCCCTAAGATGATGGGAACCTCAAAATCAACCTTACAATCAAGTGTCCCAAAATCCACCGGAAAAATAAACGACTCCACTTTCACTATGACATATTGGAGAACACCAATGTGCTTCTTCAGAGTTCTATCGGCCATGAGTAGTCGCATCGTAGTCGGTTTTGGATCCCCTAAACACAACTTCTTGTAGATAGACAATGTCATCAAATTAATAATAGCACCCAAATCATACAACTCCTTCTCAAAATGCAACAACCCAATGGTATAAGGAATGGTGAAAGCACTAGGATCCTCTTTCTACTGCACAAGTGACCTAGTAGCAATAACACTGCAATGCCGCAACCTCTCATCATTCTCAAAGCTAACGACCCTCTTTTTGGTCACCAAATCCTTCATAAACGATATTTTTTCGAGTGATTTTAAATTTTCTTAGGTGTTAAGGTCACTAGATGAAACACCTCAAGTTTCAAAAAGAACTGAAGAGAAATTCACTCAAGTGACCCATTAGTTTAAGTTTTGGGTCAACTTCAGATGACCATATCTTTTAGCACATAAAGAACTAGATTGTCCGTAGCCTATCAAATCAAAGGTCTTCGAGTTCTCTTTCCAACGCCACCAAGTTTGAATTAATAAGAGCTCTGCGTAAAATGTTATGTCTGATTTACTAGAGAGACGCGCAAGCCTGGTAGCAAGTCCGCCATGGCTCCGCGTTACAGGGCCAATACTAACCTTACTGCCTGATGGAAAATTATTCTGACTTCCAGCTCGTTTTATTTATTTTAATGGTATTTTAGTCTTAAAAACCCTTAGGAAGTCATCTAAATTACCCTAAATGTGTAGAAAATCAGTTTTCATAAATCAAACCCTATCATTCACTCCTAAATTTCTACGCTCAAGAACTTCAAGAAGACGCTAAGGCTAGGTTTCATATTCCAAGCTTTTCCTTCAAGTTTCATCAAGCACATTGTTCTTCCAGGTATGTGAGGTTTCTCATAGTGATGGAATTTTTCTTCCTCATGACAATTATAGAGTCGTTCCATTAAATTTGTTGAGTAAATCGTTTATGTAGAGGTTCTTGATGAATTCTTGAGTTTTAAGTTCGTCCATTAATAATGGTGGTTTCGAGTTCTTGAAGTGAGGGTCTTTCAAATGAGGGTTGTTTCTTCCTAGATTTTGAGTGAGATTTCATGAAGTTGTGTTGGGTTATTGAATCAAAAAGGAATTCGGAATAAACCAATCTATCCCAAACGAATTGGGACCTTAAAGATCATAATAAATTTTGGGTTTTGGGGTGGGACGACGAAGTATCCCTCTCCGCGTCGTGGGACACCGAGAGGATACAGAGACCTCTGTCTTAAAATTTGATGAACAAAGTTTAAACTCTCTCTCCGTATTGCGGAGAGGATACATACTCCCATGTCTCAGGTTTTCAGTGTGGGTTCTTTCAAATCATGTCTTCGCTCTCTTCTTGATATTTATCCTTAGAGTTTTCCTTAATCATTGAGAGATGCTTCATATCCTGATCAAATGTCTTAAATTATGTTATGTTCCTTTTCCAAATCAAAGTAAAGTTAAGAGGAAAAGTTCAAGAGGTCCTTTTGAGTCAAATTTGAGAGTTCTTTTGAAATTGATTATAGTTTCAAACCAAGTCTTGAGAAGAGTTGTATTCATGAGTTTCCATATGATTATTAAGGTCCTCCAGTTGAGTCGTTCATGTACATAATTCTGCATGAACCCTATGAATTGATCTATAAGTCTTTAGAGTCTTTGAAAGCCAATCATTTTGTTTCAAACTGAGCTTTGAGAAAAAGTCTAAAGGTTCTATTTCATACGAAAACTTAACAATTTCTTAATATATATATATATATATATGTATGTATGTATGTATACATATGTATGTATGTTGATCATTGAACTTGAAAGATATGTTCACAAGTGTGTGTTTTCAAGAATGTAAGTATGTCTAAGGTTTTGAAAAGTATTTCAACAAGTAACAAGTCCCTTATTTGAAAGGGGTAAAATTGAGCATAAAGTTATAGCAAATGTTTTGGGAGTAGTATCGAGCACCGAATTGAGTTAGAGTCTTTTATGACTCGAAAGTTCCATAAAACTACGTAGCCAACGTAGGATAGGATAGCATTGATTCTTCATGCGACTTCTCACCACCTATGAGAAGGCATATAATTTTATCCATAGACACGATATCATCCTATACCCCCGTCAAGGTATATGATGTGCCCTTGCAACGTGCTGCGCGACGTTGTATCAATTCTAGGCTCATGGTAATGGTTGTCAGCAAGTTATTTACTCTAACCTTATCACTTACTAGTACATTAAATGTACTGACGTCATTTGACCTACATCGTTTCATGATGCAGATAAAGGTACTCAGGATCATTAACAGGCACTTCGTTGAGATCCTATCCATTCGCATATTGATTTTGGTAAGGCCTCCCAGCTTCCAGGAGACACCATTTCCTTTCAGTTTAGTAGTTTATGAGTTGTCTTGGGTCTTGCCCCGACACCTATAGTAAGTTGTTAGAGGCTTCATAGACAGATGGTATTATATGCTTTCCATTGTTTTCTCGTGATGTTTTTTATTTTATAAGTCATGTTAAGTATTTTGAAAAGACTATGTTTTAAGACTTCTTTTGAATGTCTAAGTGTTCACCTATTTTAAGCTTTCGCGTATGGTTTAGTGTCATGTATGTCATGTAGTTAGGCAAAGGGTTCGCTCGGGGATCAGAAATGGTTCTCGAGTGCCAGTTACGCCATGGTGTAGGCTCAGGGCGTGACATCTAGTGAGCTTTTTAAATGTGTTTGTGAAGGGTGAGATCTTGATAATGTGAAAATCTTATAGCTAATTTGTTCTTTTTTGCAAGATTACAATCACTTTTTCTTGGTTGTCTTGAACATTCACCATTTTCTTCATCAATGAGAATATTTATGCATGTATAGAACCAGGGGAGGACCCACATGGGGCTATCCATGTGCTCGAGCATCCATTAACCTCTTATCAAACTGTATATCCTTATATAAAAATTAAGACGATATGGTACAAAATAAAAGGCGAGCACAGAAAGAATAAATGGCTTAGTTGGTGTAGTTGTTGTAAGTGGTTGTTGAAGGTTGTTTATATCTTGTATGCCCAAGCTTAATTCCCTGCAGCAGCTATAAGTTTATTCTAAAATCCAACTCTTTTCTTTCTACCTTTTCTTTTCCTCCTTTCACCAACTGTCCCTTTGCTAACTTTTCTTAGACACAATTCCTTTTTCAGGATAATTTTTATTTTAGTTTTTCTTATTATTTTTTTCGCTATCATATTTAGATATAATTGTCTTTCTTATGACAATTGTTATATTTGTACATCTATATTTTATGATTGAAAGCTTAAAAAGTAACCACGATTTAAAATCTTGAATCGGTCACGGCTCATGTCTATTGTGCAACTTAATATCCCAAGAATATAAACACTCATGATCTTTCATGTCTGTTAACTCTTTCTTTCTCATCAGTTTAATTAGGAAAAAGTTTTTGTTCTAGCGCATTCATTTCAGTTCTCTAATTCAAAAGAAAAAAAAATCTCCTCCACACTTGTTTGCCTTTTTGGTAATTACAATTGTATGTGAAGGTACATTGTTTCTCCTCCTTTTTTTTCTTAAACCAATCCAAAGATTTTGATTGTCTATTTCATTGAATTAAAAAGAATATAACGCCTATGTTTAAGAACTTTAGCTCGCAATTATGCTCTTTGGTTGATACAAGTTTATGTTAAAAATAGTGAGCATTCATAGCCGTAAAATCCTGGATCCGGCACGGTCAGGAAAAATCTCTTTTTCATCAATATTTCCATGAATTATTTTGTGTACTTCATTTTGTTGATGGAACCCATCATCTATGGAAGGAAGTCGTATTGTCAAATTTATCAATGTTTCAATAGACATAGATGCTTACATTTGTAAATACAATGGACAACTAATAGAAAAATAAGGCTCATGATTCTAAATAAATGTCCTTCGATAAATAGGATGAGCTGCGACAATTTTAGTTTAGCAACAAAAGTTATGTCACGAATATCTATTTTATTTTTTATTTGTATACTTTTTGTATAACTGTAATTATCTAATAGTTGCCTTAACATGAGTTACCTCGTTTTTGTGTATTTCATCCCAGTTCATAAGGTTGTTCCATGCATCATCGAGAAAATTTTCAATCTCTCTCGTGCCATGATTGTGGTGTCCATTTCTTTTGTGTTTCTTTGCTGCAGATTCTCTCTCCGAGATTGAAGATTCTCTTTCTCTTTTCTCGAATTTCTTTTCTCCAAACCCAACCTTAAAATTTAATAAGAAAATCTTGGTAAAAATAATATAATTTTCATAGCGCCTTAAAATGAGCATAAAAGTAACTATTGTGTAATCAAGGTTATAGTAAAGTTCAATCTATGAAAACAGTTTCTTGTAGAAATAATTACAGCAAGAGTACATACATAAGACCAAATGTGGTTTAACCCTTCCCCATACCCCTAATATATTATAAATGCTTCTTTTTGTTAGAAGTAATATTTAAAAAGGTAATTTGTGTTTGCTTAATCAATTTGAGAAAAATACTTTTATCAATATTAGAGCAATATTTAGTGCTCGGCTAAACCTTTAAAAGGTAAGAAGCTACTTGTATAACTTAATTCTGAAAATAGGTAACTACTATACTACACAAAAGTCCATATTTTTTCTTAATATGCTGACCAAATAATTACTCTCTAAATAAGTAAATTCAGTTTCCAGAAACATAGCCAAATCGGCTATCACTATCAAAGAAAATATATGTAATATAACAACTTAACAATGTCTCTATTACTGCATTGGTTTCTTGTTGAACTTCTATCTTCAAGTTTTCAAAACCTTGAAAAATATATCTTCTTACATCCCCAGTAGATCGACACATAGTGTGTTTCCTCTCATGGAATTAAAACTACAATCCAAGAAGAATTTTCTTAATTTCCATAAAGAAATTACATTACAAAATAATAAAAACGTAATATAACAAAAAAATAATTAAAATCACAAGAAACATGTTAATAATTTTGAATTCATGCAAAACAAATGCTACCTTAATTGTTTTTGTTTAAAGGAAGAAGGGAAGAGAAAATGAGTGAAACTAAATTAGCATATGCTTGGAAATGACTATCACTAAATCCAATTGCCAAGTATGACATAAAGAAAAAATCATACATATCGAATGTATATCTATAACATTCCTTTTAAATAATATATATAGATAGATAAATGTGAGTGTACTTTAGGAAACAAGTAAGACTGGTATTCAGATAAAAGGAAAAAATTATAAAAAAACATATATTACCGTTTCACATTTTCCATTTTGACGTTGTCTCCTTTCAGCTTTCCATCCATGTAGCATGTCATAATATTTCTAATTAAGTCTGTAGGGATCACTTGCCTCGTATTCATTCTAGTATTTCAATCCATAATGAAATATTAAAATAGTTAAGCCTCTCCATACACTAAACATATCTTCTCTTTACAATATTTTACTATAATAGCCAGATTTTTTAGAACTAATTTTTCATGTTATGTTATATTATATGTTTTTTATTACAATATTTTGCTATAGTAATAATAATAAAATATCCAGGCAAAGGAAGATATTATAGTAATGTATTAGTGTCTTTTACTTAAAAAAAAATCTTAGTAATCAAATATACTAACCTTTTTTAGTTTAATGGTGTAAAGGTTCTCTACACCTTTAGAAGGGACAATAACAAAGTCAACAAATGTATTTGCTATGACTTTGCTAGTAACTAGCATTTTCTTCTTCCCAGCTAGTTTTTGGGTTACTTTCATTGTTCCAACATCATTCTGCACATAAGAAAATATATTAAAGTTTTGTTACTATAAATTAAAAAATGAGAATCTATGGTTAAATTATTTTTCAATATATAAAAAGTATTATTTTCAGAAAAAAGGACTAAGAAATCAAGTTCACATCAAATGAAGTAAGGGAGAAAGATTTTTTCTTAACAAGAAACTAACAGAATT
Organism: Solanum gracilifrons; assembly: GCA_029582605.1. NCBI lineage: Eukaryota > Viridiplantae > Streptophyta > Magnoliopsida > Solanales > Solanaceae > Solanum > Solanum gracilifrons. The sequence continues at coordinate 7,228 of JAJOOH010000612.1, forward strand.
GAATCACGTGGTAGAATTGCTATAAAAAATCAATTGTGTTAATAATTAGTTCTATTTACACTTATAATTTTTCTTTTTTATATGTAATAAAAGACACTAGAATTCTCCACCTTACTTTGACAATTATGTTTAAGAAAACCAGAAGACCTTCAAACAAATTATTCTCAATCATCAACAAAAAGAGACCATATTTATATGAAAAGTATTCTATACACTCTGTGAATTTCTTCTCTTATCAAATGAATATGAAAAAACATTAACCTCCCTCAATTTAGTCAATACATAATGCTAGAAAATTCAAACCAATTAGTATTTGTAAAAATTTCGCCTAATGTTCTATCATACTAAATAGTTGGCTCACTATGTGAAACACATCGAATATTTTTTCTATAAAAAATTGAAGAGAAAATCAACAGTTATAAATATTAAATATTTAAATTTAAATTCAAATAATTTTTAAATAGGCCAATTTGAGAAAACTTCACAAATATTAAAATAGTAGTTTATTAGATTATCTATTTGATTTTCATTTTGCATTAGTATAAAATTGATTCCATGATATAAATCTAGAAGGGAATGGACAATTTAATATGACTACAAATTAATATTCTCGACTTCAAATTAATATAAAATTTAGGTGAAAATACACGATATACCCTTCAACTTTGCAAATTAAAGTTGTTATGCCTCTTGTTAAAAAAATGGCTTACGTATATCCCTACCTTTACACAAATGAGCAGATATACCCTTTTCGGCTGAAGTAACTAAAAATAAAAAATCCTAAATTTATAGTAAAATAAAATCTATAGAGGGGTATATTTGACCCTTTCTCGCAAAGTTAAAGGGTATATCTTATCTGGTACAAAACAATATATATATTGTTTTAAGAAAAAATATATGAAGAAAAAAGTCAAATGCCACCAACATCAAGTGTTATTAAATGCCCCTAAATTTTTTAGTAAAACTAGAAATTAAAAATATCATAAAAAAATTAAAGCACTATACAGGGAAAAAAAAAGGAATAAAGTGGTAGAAATCTTACTTTTATTGGATGACTTGATATTGAAGTGGGTGCTTGTATAAATTTTGTGTTATAGAGTTTGTGTTTTAGAACCTGTAAATGAAACATATGATTTTTAATAATATAATAAAGAAAAAAGGTAAATAAATTTCTCTCTTTTGCATTAATTGTCTAATTTTGACGTATCCAATTAAAAGAAATGAAATAAAGAGTCTTTTCACAAGTTTCATAATTTCTTTTGCTTTCTGAAATTGTTCATACAAAAAGGTTTTAGAGATTAGCAATGAAAAAGAAATAATCAGGCAAAAAAAAATATTAACAAAAACATAATAATTGGTGAACATTTTTTATAAATTATAATAAGGACGGTTGTATTTTCCAAAAAACAAATATCAAAAACCTTACCCAAAAATTTCTCAAATAATTCATGCATCTCAAGTAACAAATAAAAAATATTGAGAAATTAAACTTTGTTAGAAGACGACATGCCGTAATTTGAGCACTACTAATTATAGGCCCATACAGAACTGTTTCGCGACAAGTGTTTATTTCAAGATCAGAGGAAGCCATGTATATATGAAGATGTAAAGAAATCAAATTTATTCAACAAAAATCTCTCGAACGAGAGTTAAGAAGAAATTCAACTTGCGGGATGAAATGTTGAGGTGTATATATAGAAAACTAATTTAAGAAGACGGAAAATATTATTGAATATAGGTGATGATACATTTAATATGATCATTAATGTTGAATTTACTCTTTTGAAAGTATGATAATTGTATTCCCCATATTTGGACATTTTTAAAAACTAAAATCTGGTCAATTATTATTTATTACTTTAGCATGTAGATAATATGTCAATTTCTCTTTTCATGTGAACATAATTTAGAGGTCAAGCTACAATTTACTTGTTGTCTATTTTTGTGATTACTAATAATCAAATTTTTAAAGTTGAACTTTAAGTATCTCATATGTGTTTACTTCACAATATTTACATTAGAGACACTATAACTTCTGGGCATGTAAACTCGTATAATTTTTAGGTTGATTGTCACAACCAAGACCATTATGAGTGAGACCCACACTAATCGCCAGGTGGATAACCAATTACGTACCCCAATCAAAACCATCAATCATTTTTTAGGAGCAAAATTATTACATAAACACTAGGAAAATAGATTTTAAAACAATAACATATCAAGTTCTTATAAACTCAATCAATTATCAAAAAATATTGTGGAATTAACTCCCTGGAATATGAAAGCCATAGTACAAAAACTCTAAAGTGTAATGGCCTTGATGTCATTTATATGTTTATGCCTCCTATAGCAACCACAAGTCATTTATGACTTGCTAAGGCTAATAGTTCGGTCATCTGGTCGATCATTTAGTTCTTATGTGAGTTTTAGTATTTTGGAGCTTTTGAACCTTGAACGGTCATTTTTTATCAGAAGTTCATGAAGATGACCTTAAAGTCCAATTCTGACAATTACATCTGTTCTCTGAAATGATCATTTTAGAAAAGTAGCATACCTGACACTACTCCAGAGGCTGTCTGTATGAGTCTATGTGAAAGCGTTTTAAGTTTTAACTTAAGGCCTAAGTTTGACTTTAGTCACATTCTGAGTAACCAAGCTCGGATGAGAATTTTTTCACCGTTGTTAGCTCTGTAATGTTGAGTTTGGTCTAGAATGACTATTCGTTAGGTCGCGGGGATTCTGGGCCGATTCTGAGACTTCTTGTGAATTTTAACTTAAAATAGAGTTTGGGGTGGGACCCACTTTTTCCTAGAGATGACCTCATATGGGAATATTGACTTCTCCATTGAGTCAGATATCGAATTTGCTAGGGTTGTATATATGTTTTATAATTATAGGGTTCTGAACGAATTCAGACCACCCCGTTGGAGTATTTGGAACTTGCCAAACTAGCTTATATGCATTAGCTAGTGCGGGCTATTTTTGGTCTTCATAGTCACGGGCTGAGGATCGTACTAACGAAGACCACTGAAAGTATCTGTCGTGTTCGCGTGAGTTTCGTCCATATTCGTGAGCCTTTGCATTTAGGGGACCTGTTCGTGTACACGGGACCTGGACTCTACTTGCCTTCGTGTTTGCTAGAGATGCCTTTGCATTCATGGTGGTCAACTTACGAACGAGGCCGTGGTCGTGACCCTTGTCCTACGTGATCGCGATTAAGAGTCGTGTCCAGTATTTAAATAAGATATTGACATGAAGTCAACTTTGTTCTTAAATTGAATATACGATTCACTCGTCTGAGCTACGATTTAAGTAACTCGATGTCCCACACATCTGTAATTTTCTAGGATACGTGGTGGGTTGATTGAATTGAGTCGGTGAACCTCCACTTGAGGTAAATTTGGTTCTAAAGTTGTTGCCTTAGCTGGGCTTTATTGTTAATTTATTGCTTGATTGTTGTTTCCACTGTTTGAGGCCACGAATTGAGTTGACATTTGGGGAAAACATTTGAGGCATGTTATAGGATCTCTTGATGGTGTAAATTCTAAAAATTCTAGCACGGATCCCATAATTCTTGTTTGATTCTAAAATTGCTCCATCTAGGTTTAATGTGATTTTAGTGTCTGTATGACTATATTGATGTTGTGATCCTATTCTTGATAGAGTGGTAGAATTCAGAGGTCGTTCGGAAAGGATAAGCTTCAGCCTTGTGATTTGGAGCACGCACGATCGGCTTAATGGTTGGCTACAACTTCCTTTCTAAATAGGTTGAGCATGAATGTGTGAATTCATGAGGATTAGTGTGAATTGGGGGAAGAGACCGGAGATGAGAGTGAGCACTTGGCGTCACGGACATGCTTGTCTCCTTATGGACCATGTAAAGCTCGTCTTATTCTTTTTCAGACAACTTTGTTTTGGTCCACTTTTGGGATTTCTACTCTTTTGTTAGCACAACTTATTACCTGTGATGTCAAGGTTCTGGAAGGGATCTTTATGCATATAGTTTTGGGTTACTCCTTTATGGTGATCTTCTTCAACTAGGGGTAATTGATACACATCCTAAGGGAACCATCTTTCTTCCTCACGAATAAGACCAGAGCGCCCTAACGTTGGACTTTTGGTCGGATGAAACCCTTATCAAGAAGATCTCTTAACTACTCTTTTAACTCACCTGGAGTCATTCTACATGAAGAAATGGGTTGATTATTGAGAAGAATATCTATTTCGAAGTCTATTTCTCTCTCAGGAGGTACTCGAGGAAGATCATCAGGAAAGACCTCTGCAAAACTCACTCAAAATTGGAACTGACTGAATATGTGCGTTGTCTCAAATCTTGAGTCATTAAATTGAACTAAGTGATAGATACACCCCTTAGAAAATAACTTTCTGGCCTTAAGGTATGAAATAAAATTACATGTACGCACTGATGAACTACTCCTTCACTCTAAAACCTTCCCATTAAGAAACTGAAAGTTGACTACTCCAGTTCTGCAGTCTATTGAGGCATAACAAGCATGAACCCAATCCATAACTAGAATGACATCAAAGTCCACCATATCTAGCTCAATTAAGTCAGCCATGGTGTCCTTTTGAAAGACAGAGAAGGTACAACCACAATACACTCTTCTAGCTAGGATAGACTCACCCATATGTGTTGAAACACTAAATGGCTCAAGAAGTTGTTCAAGAAAAACACCGAACCTCGTGGATACATAAGGAGTAAAAAAGGCAAACTCGCACTTGGATCAAGTAAGGTATATATATCAATAGAAATACTTTAAGAATACCAGTGGTAAGATCTGGTGAGCTTTCCTAATCCTGGAAACTTGATATAGCATACAAACGATTTGAACCTCCGCTTGTTCCTGAAGTAGCACCCTTTGGTGTAGTCCTACCCGGTGGGGGTGGCAAAGAACTTTTGGCCCTGCTTCCTCACTACCTAGTTCCGCATTAGGTATTCCCTAAACAAGTGACCCATCATCAACACTAGTAACGTCCATCGGTAACAACACGACATTCTCCTGGCTGAAGCTTACTATACTTACCACAAAATGGGTTGCGAGTGAACACTTGTGCCACACCGCCCTGCGGCTGAAAACCTTGAGCTCTAAAATTATGGAAATTTTGGTTCTTTCAATCATTCGTGTTCTTTGGTGTAGGCGCACTAGCTGACAATGGAGAAGGCTCAGATGACCTTTGCTGAAAGGATGACCAATTTACATTCCCGGTCTTCTCCTGGCGGGACTCATGATTTGTTGTCTTAGATCTCTTACTGCAGAACTCTTCCCCATCTTTCAAATTGTTTTCCTCAACCTAATGTACATGAATCATGAGCCTAGCTATGCACATGTCCCATATTAACATAGCCGCCTTACCTATCTTACACGTTAAGCGGGTGAGCCCAGACATAAAAAAACTCATCCTGCTCCTCATATCAGCCACTATCTCCATAGCGTAGCGTGCTAGAAGAGTGAACATGAGGCTTTAATCTTGCACACTCATAGACTCCTTCTTCATATTAATAAACTCTCTTATGTTTGCTTCCCTTAGCTCCTGCGGAAAGAAACTCCCTAAGAAAACATCTTCAAACACAGCCCAACTCAAAGGTGGTGCACCTTCTTCCCTGTTATTCTTCCATTGATCATACAGTATCCTTACAACACCTTTGAGTTGTTATGAGGCTAACTCCTCAGTCTTTGCATCAACAACACGCTTGACCTCAATCACTTATTGAACTTCTTCCACAAAGTTCTTTGGATCCTCAATGACCTTCGACCCTGTGAACTCTACGGGGTTCATCCTCAAAAACTCATGAATTTTGGATGTATCAGCCACATCTTGACAACCCACTTCTTGTTGACCAGCCTGGTTTTCCACAACCTGAGTCAACATCTAGATAACATTCCTAAATTCTGCATTGGTGACATCTCCCTGAGGGGGTTGCACTTATGGTTCATTGGGAGCTTCTTGACCTTGAGGATTAACATTCCTCCTAATAGGACGTCCTCAAACATCTTTTCATGGAGGCATGATCTAACAAGACATGCATAAGCACGAGTTAGAGAAAACTTTTATAGAGTTGAACTCTATCACACGAACAAGAGTGAGAAGAAAGTGAACTGTTCCTAAATGTTGTATCCTCCCAATTATAGATATGACGTGCTTCACACAGAAAAAAGGACTCTACTAGATACGACTTCATAGACACCCTAGGACTCTTGAACTCTGTTGTGTGATACGAAGTTTAGCACACCTGAGCCTACACCCTTGACGTGGCCGGCACTCGAGAACTATTTATGATCCCCAAGTGAACCCTTGGCCTTGTTGACTACTTAGAAGAGGACTAACTCAAGTGAAAATAAGTTTAAAACATACATTTATCTCAACATAAACTCAATTGGAATGTCTAAAAATATTTAATTGCAATAATAATAATAATACTTTGCGAAATAGTGTTTAAAGGAAAGAAAGTATTGGGAAATTCCTTAACTCTAACTTCTTTGAAACCTCTAATTCTAGGATAGATGTCGAGACAAAACCCACAACAATTCAACAATAACATAAAAATAAATGTGAAATCCTCCAGAAAGAAATGAGGCTCACCATAGCTATCTGAAGCGTAAAGTGATCTCAACGTAACACTTGTTGATGATCCTGAACCCTTATATCTGCATTATAATAAGATGTAGGTCGAATGACATTAGTACATTTGAATGCATGAGTATGTACTATGGATGAATAAGACAATAACTGAACAGAAGGACTAAAAACAACTCAACACTATATCAATACATGAATATGAAGTGAAAACCCTTTAACCTTTACAATAAGATATGCCATAAAAGCAATATGAAAAATAATATACTGTACTTGTAGGGAGTTTCTCTAACTGAACCATTACTATGAGCCTAGCAATGATACAATGTTTCACCCACGTTGCGACGACCATCCTATACTTTGTCGGGGTATACAATGATATTGTAACTATTGATCTATCTAGTAGGACTTCTCAGAGGTAGTGAGGATTCACATGAAGAATCAATGCTATTCTATCCTACGTTTGCTACGTATTTTGTTTGGACTTTTTAGTTATAATAGACTCTTACCCAATTCGGTGCTCGATACTACTCCAAAATAATAATAAATACCAATTATTATCAATTCACCCTTACAAAGAAATGGACTATTTCTTTACACGTCAGTTTACTTTTCTGAAAAAAAATTCAGTATATCAACTATCCTCTTTCTCAACTATTTGAGGGTACATATGAAAACATTTAATTCTCCTTTCAAGGATTCTTTTAAAAAATTGCATTAAGAACATATGCTTATGGACTTATATTTCAAGTCTAAGATCTAAATATAAAATTAAAAAAGTCTTGTACTTTTTTGAAAATAGTGCTCTCTTTCAATATAATAATGATAACATTCAAAACCCTTTAAGTTCCCTTAAACCTTTTTTCAAAATAATGCTTTTAACTTTCCTCTTATCTCACCTTATTTATGAACGTGCACTCAAACGTTTGATTAGGTTATGCATGAACTTTCAAAGGTAAATGGAATCTATAGGAGCTAATACACAGAAGGGGAATGTGTCCACAACTTAAAGGAGCACACGCCGGGTGAAACGAAGAAAATAATCGGCCCAATGACCCTTGCCGCACTAATGGCGTAGGGCAATAGGCCCTGAACAGCTGAAGGCCACCCTTGGCTCCTTCGTGGTGTGCTGCCCCACGCTCCTCCCCAGAATCCTCGACAGACTCAAGTTATATTAGGACCCCAAATTAGTTTGGATTTTGGAAATTTTCCCTTAAGTGTCTGGAACTGATGAAATTCGGGGAAAACATGGAAGCGGTCACTATACTGGGGGGCAAGACATGACCGCGACTTAAGAAAAAAGTACCCTTGAAAAGAATAAAGGAACGGGGGAATGACTACCTGTAATAAAGCACAGGCTAATACGAGACGACCAGAAGAAGCAAGGCTTAGATTACCAGATTCTGGACACAATCTTCCTAGAAATGGAGAGCCACTTGACTGTAAGGAAAGGAGCCCTTGGGCCAGTTACTGGGTTCAACACGAAATCATATATAAGCTCTACCAAGGATTGCCAAGCATTTGACTCCAAATACTCTCAGACAAGCATCATCAAAATCAAACTTACACTCCTTTTCGAGCAATTTACATAATGGGTGTGCAATTTTGGAGAAATCCTTAATAAACCTCCTATAAAAGCCTGCAGGCCCAAGAAAACTTCTAACACCTTTAATAGAGATAGGTAGTGGAAGCTTTTATATTACCTCAACTCTAGCTCTATCAACCTTAATACCCTTCTCAGAAATCTAAAAATATCGACATCATGAACGCTGGAAGGTCGCTGGAGCATTACACAACCCAAATGGCATCCGTTTGAAGGTGAAAGTCCCATAAGGGTAAGTGAAGGTGCTTTTCTCTTCGTCTTCCGGGGCAATGGAGATCTGATTGTAGCCCGAATAACCATCTAGAAAGCAATACCAATCCTTACCAGAAGTGCAATCCAACATCTGATCCATGAACGACATAGGAAAGTGATCCTTTTCTGTCCAAGCAGTCAATTTCTGGTAATCCATGCATACTCTCCATCCAGAACTGGCCGCATCAAAACAAGCTCATGTTTTGCATTAGGAACCACAGTAATCCCACCTTTCTTGGGTAAACACTGAATAGGACAGACCCAACTACTATGTACGATGGGGTATATGACTCCAACATCCAACCACTTGATGATCCTTTTTCACTGCCTCTTGCAAAGGCGTATTTAGTCTCCTTTGGTGCTCGATACTGGGCTTGTGGTCTGGCATGAGTTGGATTTTATGAGAACAAATGTCAGGAGGAATCCCAATAATGTCCGCAA
>JAJOOH010000613.1:0-42205 GCA_029582605.1 Solanum gracilifrons
AAAATCGCTCTTTGTTAAACTATTTTCTCAAAGTTAATCTAATAATGTAAATTATTATTATAAATACTTACTTAGTCATTTTTTCAAGAAGGTTAGTCAAAACTTTTATTCTTCAATAAATTTAAAATGATTTTCATGCTTTAATGTATTAATTTGGTTTAAATTATTATTTCAAAAGTGTATCAAATAATTTCTAATTAATCTAGCTTTGTTAGAATTCTATCCATTCGCACCTTAACTCAAATGTTTTGTTTTAGGTCCATTTCTCTAAAAATGAAATAATAAAATGTGTCATTTATTTAATTATTTTTTCTCGAAGTTAACCAAATGTTGTACAGTATTATTCTTATGTTAAATCATTTTTCTAAAGATAGTCAATATATATTTTAGTCAAATCGCAGGTCAACCGCATGTTAGCAGACACTTCGAATGCTTAAACCCTTCTCGAAGTGTAAATTGAACCCCGAACTCTCTTTGGTATTTTCAAACGATTTTTTCTGTTTAAATCTTTGAAAATAAGTTTTCTTAATTTCTTTAAAATATTAAGTGGCGACTCTTTTCTAAGTATTTTTCTCAAATTGTTTTATACTTAGGACATTTCAAAAAAGTGATTTTTCTAAAGGTTAGTTAAATTACGATACAACACAATAATAACTCTTTTACTCTTATTTGGGAGATTCTCTAACCGACAACCATCACTATGAGCTATGTGATGATATATCGTCTCGCCCACGCTGTCAGAACTATCTTATACTTTGCCAGAGTATAAGACATCCTCAACTAAGTGGATCCACTAAGCTATGCTTAAGGAATCATCTAAAAAGTATGATTCTTTTTACTCATGTTGGCATACATGGTTTATAAGGACTTTGAGTTGTCTGAACTCATCTTCATATCGGTGCTCCAACTTTGAGATTATTACTCAAAAGATTCTCTTAAAAGAGATAGTGCTCAAAACTCCTCATAAACTCATTTGTAAATCAAAGTTTCCTCTCATTTTAAACGTAAAAACATTTACTCTTGAGATTACTTAGTTCCCATATATTCATTTTGAATAAGGAAACTCAACTCTCACCAACCTTATACTCAAGTCTTAAAACAATTTTTAAAAGTTTGCAAAAGACTTCTCAAAATGACTCGAAGAACTCCCTCAAACTTTACTCTTAACTCTATCTTGAATTTGAAATATGAATTCAAGAATTATGATTTGGATATACCAAATTTCTCAATGTTTAGATGTAGTTTGGATAGTCATAATCCAGAAAAGAGTAAGGATACATTTTAAAAGAACTTAGACGGAACAAACGACGAAAAAGGGCAGGGGCAGGCGACCCTGGCGCACTGAGTGGCGCGGGGCGTCAGTCCCTAAACTTCAGAGCACCATTTCTGGCGCATTGCTGGCGCGGCGTGCCAACCCCCCTAGCAAATCGGTGGCACGGTGCCCCATGCCCCGCCCAAAAAACCCGACAAATTTTCCTCTTCGATTTTTGGCCCTAAATTCACCTAGAATCGACTGATTTCTTTCAAACTCCCTTAGATTCGTATACCTAATATTAGTAAACGAAAATCTACTCAAAAACAACCCTCAAACTCATAACAATCACCTCAAGAACTCATCAAATCCCAATATTGAAGATTTAAGAACGAAATTTCAAGAAACTCATCAAGAACCTCAATACATGGATTTTCATGAACGAAATTAACTCAAGAAACTCATGATTGACGTAAGGGTGAACGAACTCATCACTATGAAAGCTTACATACCTCGTTAGGATCAAATACTTGGTGAAATCTCTCGACGATCGCAAGAAAATCTATAACGAACGCTTGAAACTTTTCTCCTCCTGAACTTTGCCCTAACTTTCCAAACGCTTTTATACTTTAGCGTAAACTGATTTTAATCAGCTTTGACCCCCTAATTTGGGTGGAAAAACGTGTGGAACTAGTAGGGAAAGGAAAAGATCAAAATACCCCTCCATAATTCGGATGAATTTTCTTAACTAGACAGGCTAAATTCAAACGGGGATATCTACCTCATTCAAACTCGAAATTTAGCAAACTCGGTGTCATTGGAAAGAGGACTCGAAGATCTTTCATTTGATATCTTATAGGCCACCTAACTCATCTTGTACTGAAAGTTATGGTCGTTTGAAGTTGACCCAAACTCACAACTTGTAAATAACTTGCACAAATCTCAAATTGGCTATCTCTACTCTTGCTCTTTCTAAATTTAGATCTTTGTAAGACCGGGGTGTTACAATTGTCGCTAACTATCACCAACACACTGTCAGCTACCACATATTATTCAAATCATATTGACCATCACTAGTTAACATGATTTATTTTTTTGTGCAAATACCCTAATTTTATTTTATTAAATTTTTATATTTCTAATATTTAATTATTGGTTGATTTCATGGCATATTTGTTATTATATTTATAAACAAAGAAATTATGCACATTCAGATATTGAAAAACAAACAGTCTTTAATTATTCATTATTAAGATCTAAAGATAGCATCTTAATAGTTCAGACATTCATTCAGATTTCGACGTCTTAATCTTAATGAAAACAAATGAGGCATTAGTCTATTAGGAATTGTGTTTTTTTTTAAGTTGAGTCAATCCCGTGTTGTTATGATTTGTAGAAATTAATGGAGTCATGTATTATGTCTCTTTTAGGAGTCATGCGTTTTATTTTTTAGGAGTTAGTGTTTTATGGACTCATATGTGCCCTATGTTTGTGGAACTATTTTGTTAAGGGTAAATAAGTAATTTTCCAGCAATTGTTTTCCTTTAGATACCTCTTATTTTCATTTTTTAAAGAGTATCTAAAAAACTTAGGAATCCAAAAAAAAAAAAAAATCTAAGAAACTTAAAAGAGGAAAAGATTAACAAAAAAGAACACACCACCAACTTCATCAAACAAAGAAGGTATATATATGACCAATAACTTTTCTCAAATTAAGTAATTAACGTCATATACCTTCACAGATAAAAAAAGAGTTTTAACTCCTGTGGATATACATCAATAATATAAAGTAAATAAAAATCATATACCTTCTCGGATTAGTATTGGAATAAACAACAACAAATACTTTCTTGATTTTTCAAATTAATAGATCCGTATTTTTACCAATGTCTTGTTGACTAAAATGACATATAAAAAGGATAAAAGAATACTAGCTCATATCTATTTTACCTTCTATATATTTTATCAATAACAATCGTAGTCGATTTAAAACTATATTATGATATATATTTTTTTCTTTTTAATTGATATTATGAACTTATTTATACAAAAAAACAAAAAACTTATTTATGAACTAAAAGAATGAAGAAAAAAAATTCAATCATATAAATAAAGGTGTAATAGTAAAAGGTTGATTTAATTTCAATAATGTTCATATCAGTAATGAAAAATTAGGATTGTGTCAAATTACGCTTTGTACTTGTTGCTTGTATCATATAAACTTATTGCGGGGTGCATTTGTTGTTTTTTTGAGTCCTACAACTTAATTTACATTGTTAATTGAGAAAAGACTTAAATATGTCATCAAATTGAAATGGCATAGACAAAACTTTTCTCAAAGTGCAATGATATCTGTTGATCTTATGACTCAAGAGTGTATTTTGTGGATTTTAGAATTGGTGTGCTTTTCACCTCGGGCTACATTGAACAATTCAAGCCAAAAAATACACAGTATCCAACGAATGCTATATATTCACAAAGAATAGAGTATTAGGAGATCGATGGGCAAATCTGCCATAGCTTTGAAAGAAGAAAAATAGGGCCAATTGACATCCAATTCCTTGTTAATATAGGAATGTATTTGGGGTCTGTTGTCAGAATTGGAATTTCTGTTGGAATAGAAAACCAAATATATTTAGGATTAGATATTTATATAGTAATTCAGGTCTAAATAGGATTTTTAACCAAAACCAAACGTATTTAGGATTAGATATTTATATAATTCAGGTCTAAATAGGATTTTTAACCAAAATAATGTAGGAATAGATTAAGTCCATATTATAGATTATAAATATTCTACTCCTACACCTCTTTTCAACGTATATTCTACTCTCTCATATCTTAAACCCTTTTTCTCTTCTATTTGCAGCCAGGTGTGTTTTTTTTCTGCTTTTTTTTTCTTGGGTTGATATATGCATGATCTTGCGTTTTATCTTTTTGTTTTGTGGTTCGTTTTTTGGACTATCGTAAACTAATATTTTTTGTATGTTACAATAAGAATTTGCTGTTTTGAATTGGTAATGCTGCTATTTTGGTCTCATATTGTTTTGATTTGCAGAAAGAAGAAAATGGCTGGGGATATGAAGGTTTTGAACGCACTTGATTCAGCAAAAACACAATGGTATCACTTCACAGCAATCATAATAGCTGGTATGGGATTTTTTACTGATGCCTACGATCTCTTCTGCATATCTCTAGTCACTAAGTTGCTTGGACGTATTTACTACCATGTTGATGGCTCTTCAAAGCCTGGTTCACTACCTCCTAATGTTTCTGCTGCTATCAATGGTGTCGCCTTCTGTGGTACCATTGCGGGACAACTCTTCTTTGGATGGATTGGTGACAAAATAGGAAGGAAGAAAGTCTATGGCATAACCCTTATGATTATGTCTATCTGTTCCATTGCTTCTGGCCTTTCTTTTGGTAGGGAACCTAAGACCGTCATGGCCACCCTCTGCTTCTTTCGCTTCTGGCTTGGTTTTGGAATTGGTGGCGATTACCCTCTTTCTGCTACTATTATGTCTGAATATGCCAACAAAAAGACTAGGGGTGCCTTCATTGCTGCTGTTTTCGCTATGCAAGGATTTGGTATCCTCGGAGGTGGTATCTTTGCCATCATTATCTCTGCTGTATTCCAGGCTTGTTTCAAGGCGCCAGCCTATCAAGTGGATCCCCTTGGTTCAACCGTTCCTCAAGCTGATTACGTGTGGAGGATCATATTGATGGCTGGGTCACTTCCTGCTCTTGTCACTTACTACTGGAGGATGAAGATGCCTGAAACGGCTCGTTATACTGCTCTTGTAGCCAAGAATGTGAAACAGGCCACTGCAGATATGGAAAAGGTTATGCAGGTTGACATTGGGACAGACCAAAAAGAGCCTGCTGTAAAGTCCGGCAATGAATTTGGTTTGTTCACGAAACAATTTCTTAGGCGACATGGACTTCACTTGCTTGGCACAGCTAGCACATGGTTTCTTCTTGATATTGCATACTACAGCCAAAACTTGTTCCAAAAGGACATATTCAGTGCCATTGGATGGATTCCTGCTGCCAAGACTATGAATGCAATTGAAGAGGTTTACAAAATTGCACGGGCACAAACTCTTATCGCTCTCTGCAGTACCGTGCCTGGCTACTGGTTCACAGTGTTCCTCATTGACAGGATTGGCAGGTTTACCATTCAAGTGATTGGTTTCACAATGATGACAGTGTTCATGTTTGCTCTGGCCATTCCTTACCATCACTGGACTCTCCCTGGCCACCATATCGGGTTTGTGGTCCTCTATTCACTCACCTTCTTCTTTGCCAACTTTGGACCCAACGCCACTACATTTGTCGTGCCTGCTGAGATTTTCCCTGCTAGATTGAGGTCAACTTGCCATGGAATATCAGCTGCATGTGGAAAGTTAGGAGCAATGGTAGGTGCATTTGGATTCCTGTATTTGGCTCAACCACAAGACAAGAGCAAGGCTGATGCAGGGTATCCTGCTGGAATTGGGGTGAGGAATTCACTCATGGTCCTTGGCGTAGTCAACCTTCTCGGATTATTTTTCACTTTCTTGGTTCCAGAATCAAAGGGGAAGTCACTAGAAGAGATGTCAAGGGAAAACGAAGACTCAGCAGAGGAAGGAGCAGAAGTGGAGAATCATAACAGGACAGTTCCTGTTTAAAAATAGTTACTAGTTTCATTTGTTTATATGTAGTACTATAGTTTCTTTAGCTCAAACTATTAGTGTAGAGATACTAAGTTTCATACCTTTTTAGCTTTTCTTGATTGCTCGCTACTCTATAATATATATCACTGAGATTTTAGTTTCACATTGAACTACTTTTGGGAGCATTTTGCAGTGAACCTTTTTTGTGTCTACCAGACAAAATCTTTTAAGGTTTATATAGTTGAAGTTCAATCATTTTAATGCACTTCAGACAAAAATAACTGAACTTTCATGGAATAAAAACTTTAGTGGCACTCGATGTACGGATGCCACTAAAGATCTTGTCACATCTTTAGTATCTCAAACTGAAACTCTTCTCATCCATAAAGCAATTGAAACTAATTGCAATATTGCTTACATTCTGGAGTTGTTAAAATACTTGAATTATATAAAAAACATGTCATGTACATTTCATACCTAAACTTATATACATGTTCCTCTTTCTTATAGAGCTGTAGACCAACAACCATAGACCAACTACCAAAAGAAAGAAGACAGACATGACTCATGAATTTATAAGAGGAATTACACCTTTCAGAAAAAGGGAAAAGGATTAAAAAAACAAGAGGATAAAATCCCAAAAAAAAGGAGTTTAAGAATTGAAATTAATAATGAAAAAACAAAAATGAAAACAAGACTTTAACCACAGGAGATGCTTGCTGCAGGACCACCACTAGCAACTCCAACTATGATTTTTTAGCCTGCATTAAGTGTGTTGAGAGAAACAAAGTCATTTTCATGTGCCAAGAACTTAAGGGTCGTGGATTTTTATGTGGGGAGAAATTTATCCACACCCGTTGTTTATACCAAACCAATGAACACATGGCATTTGTCTTTCATATGCACTTCTATCACTAACCATGGTTAGTTGATATATGAAAAATTAATGTGGATTGGTAGGGGACTGGGGAAAGGTTGAAGACTACTTCAAAGAAACTTACCTGTTTCAAGTACTTCTTATGAACCTTCAATGCCTCATCTAATGCTTTTCTTGCATCTAAATTCCCAGAAATTTCGCCCAAGATCTGGAAACTTTTTATTGTCAGCATCAATGGACATAATGTCGTGGAATACACAGATATAAAAAGACAGAATGATGACCTCTACAACATCATCAAGACCTTTCGCCTCTTTCATAAGTCGCCTATGCTTGGTCTCTAGAACACTTGCAACCAGGAAAACAGAAAGAGCACTATTCGGTTCCGCACCAGTTTTCAAATTGTTCCTTTCAAACTTCCCATATTCCTTTAGTTTATGCTTATCATTCGGTTTGTCATCATACAATAATTCAGAAAGAAGGGGTTGTCTTTTGTCATCATATGATGAATATATGTTTGGATTGTACTCCATGGCCCACATCACCTGGATAATAGAAAAAAAAATATCTATCAGAAGATAGAAATAACTCCTACCTACAATTTCTCATGGCTCCTGGACCTCTCATGGTTCAGATGTTATGAAGAACTAGTTCTTTCCCATTGACCTTTATGTCAAAACTTATGCTCTTCTAGAACACAAAAGGTTGGCATACATTCTCTATTAACAATCCTCAAAACGAGAAACGTAATTAAAGCAATAAATCCTGGTGCAAGCTATTTTGCAATATATATCTTCTTTTTTGATAACCGTGATATCCGGACAAGCATGCGTGCACCTCGACTAATTCTACGGGATACCTGCCCCTTCCCACCAGCAACATGTACCAGGTAACTCTGTCCACCAAGGCTAGCGAACATATGGAAAGTAATCAACTAGTGTTTGTCTCTAATGGGATCTGAACTCTACCTCATGATTCTTAACCCAATTCATTGCCCACTAGGCCACTGCTATATATATCTAACAATTACAAATGGAAAAGAAGTAGCTTCTCACCTCCCAAAGATAGAGTGAGTCAACGAACGAGAACTCCCTGCGGAAAAGTACCATCAGCATGCGAAATGCAAACAGATATTCTCCACCATCTAGCTCCTCTGCCGATATAATTATAGCTGTTGTGAGAGAGATGGAAGATAGATAGAAGGAGTAAAATCTAGTCCTACCCTCTCCTTCGTGTTTTGATAGTAAAGTAAGTAATCTGTGGCATTGTCAATATGTAATTGCAAAGATTTGACAAGTATTTTCTTGCAAAAAAGTAGAAATGCACATAGAAAGACTTTCAGACCACAGGATTCCCATTACTATGATTAACTTATGATTTGTTATTGGGGCCCCAAAACGACAAAATGGTATAGTAATTTGCGTCAGGCACCAGAGATATCTAACCATTAGAGAATGTAATTTTGTTGTTCCATTTCTTCTAGCTTAATGTGTAATCCTTAAGGTAAGTTAATTTCCAATCACAAAAGTCTAATAAAGATTTACCCTGCACTGTGGCCAAGATATGTAAAAAGACAACTATTTCCTGTCTGAAACTCCAACCACAATTGTTAAAGACTGAAACTACCTCCCTTTGTACCTTTCTGTCCAACTATAACTCTTAAGAAGTTTGACTCAGTTTTTAGATGGAAAAAAACTATCATCCATGGTATCTCTCTCTCAATCCTTTAGGCACATTCCTTTTCGAATGATGAAAGTTGATAATCAGAAAAAGGTACATGGGCTCCTACAGATAATATCATGAGAACATTTGAATTTATCATTCACGATATTCCAAAATCATATTTCATCACAAGACACCAGTAAAAATCCAGCAAATCATTCAAGACGCTACAACAGAGATTAGGAAAGGAAAAGCAACAATGTCACGAAGATCTTGAGTTCTTTACTATACTCATGGCAATAGTGACTAAGACGATTTACAAAGACTAGGACCCTCTCTTACCCAGGTGTTGATGAAGCTTGGGATCGACGGTTTTAACAATTTGAGCTAGAGTACTTAGCTGAGACTGCACTCCAATAGAATCTGTGCTGCACTTAAAGTTCTCTCGCTGTTGAAATGAAAGTTGAGTGATTATAAACAGAAGGGAGGTATAAGCAGAGGAATGAGCACAAAAGGAATGCACCAGCTGAAAGAAAAATGTCAATAAGGAGAATACAAATATATGTGCAAGTTACATCCCTCTTCCGGGGGTATGCAAGGTTTACCTGACCAACTTTACCTTGCAAGGGAATCATTTGAAAAAAAGAAACTTTGTAAAGTCTTTTTTGATGCGTCTGTAATAGCCTATGTGTCCCAAAAAAGAACGTGCTACCCCCGGCCCCCTTTTCAGTAGATGAGATTAGGATGAAAGGGCTTTCATTCATTAACATTCCGTGAAGGTGCATAGATATATTAAACTTGAAATATGTTTATAGTTAAATGCAAGGTAGATCACTAAAGAAGAGAAACTCCAGTGCTAACTTTTATAAGTAGAAGTTCAAACAATACTATGGCCATTATGGTGTTTTTACTTTTTGTCCTTTACCTTTTGCTATTGCAACTCGTCTAAGGTCTCTAATAATAGCACCTTAAAAAATAACCACTAATAGAGCATTAGCAACAATAGAGACATACCAATCGACGCATTGCACGTTCGAAGCACCAGTATGCATCTGCTTCATTCTCAAGTAGAATTATCATTGGAGAGCAAATATCACTCATTCCTGTTCACATAAAATGAGAGACACAAAATGAGAGGGGATGTTAATGAACGGCCTTGATTATATTGAAAGACAATGTCTTATACTCCTATAATACCTTGAACATAACCAATATCTTTATCCATCCAGGCATAGACAGACAGTATATCCCAAAGTTTTGACTGATTAGCTTCATTCTCGTAAAATACAAGAGTACGATCCGTTCGAACAACATCCAAACCTAAATAAACATCGTAAGTCAAGATAGTTTCAGATATCATTAAGAAAATCAGTCTATCTTGAAACACCAGCGTCTTTAGCCGGGTCAAAAGAGTGGTTTCTAGATATTTCATATTCAAGCAATCTATGCATAGCAGAAGTTGGACAGCTGTACTAGGATCAAGTTGATTACTATCACTTTTTCATTAAAAATTGCTAACAGTTATTCAAAATATTTTCCTGTCACAAAGTTCAAACTCGCTCCAAAAATATACCACGTTGGAGTTAAGAGAGAGCAAAGATTGAGTGACTCCATCTTTCAAGTGAACAACTACGAAGTGGAACTAAGCAATGTCAACATGCTTATACTGCAGCAGAGAGAATTACCATGTACTCTAGGTACTTATTTTATATTATGTATATAAAGTGAAAACCAGCATATGCTTTCCTATTATACTGCAGCATTCTTATTTCATGTCCACAAAACCTGTGGAAGGGAAGCAGATAACTCAATTACCTAGGAAGCTTTCTCAAAGTGATGTACAAAATGCTTCTCACTTTTGACCAGTCAGCAAATGGATGTTGTTTGTTACCGAATGTATATAGATCTATTTCTTGATATTGTACAAAGATGTTGATAGATAGCATATCTTTAGATTTCCTCTTTATTTCTTTCCTTAGTTAGCTTCTTGTTAATGTATTTATACATGTTTACCCTAAGTTGCTCGAACTCGGGTGCAGGTGTCTGATACAAGTCCTAGAGGTCGGATACTTCATGATCTAATTTTTAAGATTCGGGGATATGGATACGGGTGCGGGGATTCACCTAAAAATAATTAAAATATCTAAAAATAGAGTTATAAAACCTAAATTATGAGATATTATGGGGAGAACTTGAGGAGAATCTTGGAAGAAAATTAAAGGAAAAGGAGTGACATAGAAATTTCTATATAAAAGGTATTCCATATTCTTTAATTTCACCTTAGCTTTTGTATTGATTACAGAAATCATTAAAACTGTCCAGACTTTCCCCATCGATTTTGGTCAAAGTACCCAAAACCAGCTGACCAAACCGGACATGTATCCCACACCCACACCCATGTCATGTCAACACGGGTGCGGCACCAAAAGTGAAGAGTCCAAGCAACTTAGTGCTTACCTATTGAATAAAATACAAGTTATTTTCTCTAATTCCTTGCACACGGTATCAAAGCATAACCAGAGTTGTGAGACTTGAAGTGGTGGTTGCTAGAATTAGCCGCCACCATAGTTTTGGTTCGTGTGACTTCACCACTGATGGTCTGTTTTACTGATTTGACATTGCCTTGAGAGTACCCAGTTGATTTACGGCGGTTTTCTTATCATTGGACCACATTTTGAAGATTTAACATCAAGATCAAGGTTCTGTGATTTTTCTTTTGGTGATACTTTAGTTTGAATTCCTTTCTCTGCTGTCGTTTGATCTGTTTGGAGCCAGAATACTCTCTGATCTCTACTGCTTCCTCTTTGTTGCTTTGATTGGTTTTCTGTCTGGAACCCTTGGCTATTGATATTTTAGTTTCTTGTTCCTCTGTGAACTGATGGGTATTCCAACCATCTGAACTCTGTTTTGGGTTATTTAGTTTTCTCTATTTGAGTTGAACCTTTTTGCGGAGTTGACTATTCTCTTGGTAAGACCTTTATATTGAGAGTTTTGGTGATTTCTCTGTTATTTTGCTTTGATATTGTGAGAATGAATGATAATAAGGGAGAAGAATGGAAGAGTTTAGAAAGGGTAATAGGCCATCATTGGACAAAATAGTTTTGGTTTCGGCAGAGGATTATGCTAGATTCATTCAGTATCAGAAATCACTTAAGGAATCTACTTCAGTTACTACCTTTGTCGAGTCAGGGAAAGCATGCCTAATTACCTTTTCAAATAAATGAGTGATTGATCCAAGCGCCACAAATCACATGACATGTGTAACACTAATATTTCTTCTAACTTCCTGCCACACAAAGCACCATTTCCCATTACTGTAGCTGATGGATCAACTTGTACCAGTTTTGGATCTGGAACTGTTAAACCAATCTTATTTATTACCCTATTCAGTCTTTTGCAGGCAATCTGTTGTTGGAACTATCTCCTTGTTGTATATGTCGATGACATTGTCATTATAGAAAGTGATTTGCAGGTATCTCTCCTCTCAAGTCTTTCTTACATACTAAGTTTCATACGAAAGACTTGTATAGTAGTCGGTGTAATTCTCTTCAACTCAACATCAAGAATACACCATCCAGTAACGAAAAAAAGGACCACTTATCTCAATGAATTTTGAGCTTATCAGAGAAATTAATAGGCGGACCTGTTGGTCCCCTTTATTTGTACTTGTAACAATTTGCCAGTGGCTAAGCATCATCTTTATGGAATTACAGTCAAGATAAACACAAAGTCTCTAAATCCAAAAACCCTTCCTACATCTGCAAACTAAGTACCCCCGACATGGCCTAATTCCACTTCCCAAAGTCCATTACAACTATATCTCAACTTCATAGAATTACACTGACTACTATACAAATATGTACCGACAAAATTGAGAAAAAGAAGTAACTTTAGATGTATCACTCCCTTTATCTATTTTGATCAGTGCATCTGAATTATCTTATGTGGGTAGATCTAACCTTTAAAATGAGCTGATCTATTGCATTGTCTAACAAACTAAGAACTGCAATTCCCAGAACTATATTTATGTTGACCATGTAAATAAATGCAAAATTTCTTTGGTTCTCCTTTTTTTGTTGATTATGGTGGTATTTCGACCAGCTTGAAGCACATCAATTGATCCACTGGATATCCCAGATAACTCCATCAATCAAGTTAGCAGATGCGACCAATCCACCTATTGTCGCCTCTGCTGGTATTAGAACCTTGGTTCTCAAGATTGTTACTCCAACAGTTCCAGTACTAGGCTACTCCATTGGAGCTTATCTTTTTAATTGGTTATTTATTTTTTGTCATTTGTTGGTAACTTATTAAGACAACTACATAACTCAAACGCCAATAGTTGTGCACGAGAAAATCCTAAGAAAGTTTAAGAGAGTTATTGGCAAAGAAAGTTTTTGCAGTACTGGTCAAAGAGATGAAGGAAATAGAGGAAGAGATGCTGGTAGATTCTAAAAGTCAGCATAAACTGTATATAAATAGAGAATAAGAAGTAGCAGAAGTACGAACCAATTTGATGCAAGCTAAGCTTCCACTGAAGCACTTTCTTGTCAAAATCACCATTATCAGCTGGCATGGCATCACTATTATCATGTGAATTACTGGTACTAGTTGCACACTCTATAGGTTGCCCATCATCAGATGCTATGGGTTGCCCATCATCAGATGATATGGGTTGCCCATCATCAGATGATATGGGTTTCCCATCATCAGATGTTATAGGTTGCCCATCATCAGATGCTATGGGTTGCCCATCATCAGATGATATGGGTTGCCCATCATCAGATGATATGGGTTTCCCATCATCAGATGCAATAGGTTGCCCATCATCAGATGATATAGGTTGCCCATCATCAGAGACTATAGCACTAGTGATGAATTTTCCACTGCCGATGACAGGCACTATCTTTTGACATTCAGATTTCCATGCAGCATACTGCTCCCTGAGGATACAAATTTCAAATCATTAATTTAGGCCACTAATAAAAATAATAAATTAATTACAATTTCAGCATACTGATATTGGCCCTAAGCTTTTGTCTTCACTAAGTCTTTTGTACATTTATGCTATTATATTTTGAAGGCAATAAATCTCAAAATTGGACTGACCATTTTTCTTCTTGGTTCCAAGTTATATACCACAGAACGGGGATCAAAGTCCAGAACTAAATGAACTCAGCCTTTAGCAGGCATGCTTTTTCTTTCACCAATGATTTCAGAAACGGACTCAAACTGAATCAGGGCATTCAAGGAATATGGTACATTTTGACTGAAGACATGGGCATTGACATAGCTATACTATAACTTATCCAAAGACTGGTTCATCCAAATTGACCTCTCATGATAAAATTCTACAGGCATGTTGATGAAAACTATCTGTGACCACCTCCAAACATATAATAAAACTGAATATTTGAGTTCTCAAACTTGACAAACCTCACAGCAAGTTCTAGCAAGTCACAAGAGGGTTGAGCTTTTTTGCAGTTGAATAATTATATATTGAGTCAAGAGAATTCAAATTTTATACAAAAAAAAAGAGGAACTTCATGAAATAAAAAGGGTCAGATCTTGACACCAGGAGACAGAAGGTCCGCTATAAGAAAGGGTAGAAAACAGCATTCAGACACCATATTATCATCTCTATGCTCAATACTGAATCATTCTAATATACAGCAGGGACCACTAAATAAAGTTAACCTTCGAGATAAAAACTCTATTAAACATGAGAAAGTCATCGCATAAAAGTAAATCAATTGTAACTGGTGCTTTGACTTTCTATAAGCATATAAATGTACAAAATTAGAACATAACTACTTCATATGTTAATTTTTTACTTTACATTCTAAAACAACCAGTTTGACTATTTGGTTATCACTGCTACTAATTGCTGAAACGACTCACATTACCTTCGCTGTTGTCTAAGCTGATTTCTTTCCACAAATGTGCTTTCAGGATCAAAACAACCCAACAGGAACTCCCAGGCCGCCCCTTTAATTGATGGATGAATACCCTAGCATTCACAGAACAATTAATGAGCTTCATAATTCTTAAAATTCAATATCCAGATAAACAGCAATACAAAAAAATCTTGTTGATAAGTAACAGCAAGAGGCATATTAAATGTAATTAACCCAACCTCTTCATGATGAACTCAACAGACGTGCCACTAGTAGACCAAGTTATCCAACTTTCATGTATATTTCAACAGCCTAAATTTTATACACAGCTGACAGAGAGTGTCAAACCTATTGCACACAGCAGAACAACAAAAACTAATCACTTTTATGAGGTAAGATCATGCTAGTTTTCCAAGAGATGAAAGAGGGTCCTACTTCCATTGGCTAATAACATCCTAGAGTGCTCAAAGAGCTAGAAATAAGGGAGAATATACACCCCTATAGAGTGAAGCAACGATTTTAACTCAACTCACAAATAGATAAGAAAATATAACAATGTAATACAAACGATCCAGTTTACCCAAGGTCAATAGGTTTTGGGGTGCAACACCACTCACAAGTCCCACATGAGATTAATATGTAGTCACAAAGGTACTCAATTTCATTTCATCACTGCGCCGATAACTCCTGTTTAACAGACTAACTATAACTTGTATTCACCATCCAAACACCTGACCTCAAGCATGTAAACAACAGGCTGGAATAATGCACTCTCTGTGTCACATTAACTGGATCGTGAAGAGTAGTAGCAAGGAGAGAAAAAAACACCGAGAGTGGCAAGACAATGAGACAATGCAAAACAAGACAAGGATCGAGTGTTGTTGCGGCTCCATCATTTTCCCTGTCTGAGAGTAAAGTAAAGGTATTACTTTACCAACCAAAGATAGTAACATCTTCAACCTTTCCAGCTTCTACAATAGCTAAAACCTTCAGTATGACTATTCAGAATTTCCAAAACATCAATCTACCTCAAGTAGAATCTTCCAAAGAAATCAAACATTAAACACAGCCACAATACATAAAAACTGCAGTACTTTACGAGGAAACTACAAACTATCTCCGAATATGAAACCGAACTGTTTTATAGGAGTAAGATAATAATTGCAAGTTGAAGTCAGCTTTCAGTCACTTGCTTGTCTCTGTTGCAGAGCATTCGCAATTTAAAATTAAGTTGTTATACAAAAATGCTTATTTGAAAGATCTAATTCTCATCTTCCATACCTGCTCTTAATTGTTTAAATACAGGAACCAGTAAAGCAATACATTTGACTCAAAATTACATGCATCCAAAGGAAAATGAGAATGTGGTATACAATACAGGAATAATGGCAAAAAAGGTATACCCCTCGTTGTATTCGTCGAAGAACACCAGCTATATCCAAATAACCATCTTTAGAGAATGCAGCTTTCCATCTTCTTTCACTAAGAGTTTTTCCTACCTGTCCAAACAGTGTAAAAAAAGCACAGTAAGGATCTTAGTTGAGTCATAAGCATCTATAATCCTTGAAGATATCACAAACAGCTACCTAATAATAACACTTATTTCTTCAAAAGGAATAAGACAAATGTCAACCAAAAAACTCTGGCTTTTGCCATCATTCAAGTATTTACCTAATTGATTGATTAAACATATTTTCATTTAGCAACCCCCAATGGACCAAATAAAACAACTACAAGAATTTCCACCTAGTGTTTCTTTTGAAGCCTGGTATTTACCTTTTTGTCCCCATTATAAAAATTTCTGCAGATATAACACCACGCGGCATAACTTTGGGCAGGGCATAACTTGTTTTGTCCGGTGCGTGTTCAATGTTATGCCCCGTCAAATAATCTTGCAAAACTTAATAGAGGGCCAAAGTTAAATAACTGTCTTAGACGATTCTATTTGTGCAAATCTCCCCAACAACTACACCATCAAAGGATGGACAATGATTTTCTAGAAAAGACAAAAATGGCCCAAGTGTCTAAACCACATGAGAGAAATTAATGTCAAAGGATCAAGTAAAAAAGACACCATCAAAGGATGGACAATGATTTTCTAGAAAAGACAAAAATGACACAGGTTTCTAAACCAGATGAGAGAAATTAATGTCAGAGAATCAAAGAAAAGGAAAAAAAGGGACACATTTAACGCTGTCAATATGAAGATAACACACCAAATGAATAAGAACAACAAAGAACAGAATCAGATACAGTAAAGTAGCATAGAAAAGGGAAAAAAGGTGATATTTTTTCAACACACCCTTGCTTTGAATCGGGTCTTGGGAACATCAGCTAGGCATTCAGGTCTAACAGGATAGTAACTGTCTAGCTCCTCTGAAGAAGAATTCTTCATAGCACGAACCCCTGATAATTCAAAACACAAACCCCACAATCAATCCAAAACAGGGGAAGAAAACTGAACCATTCATCCACTTTAAGAAGAAAAAAACACATACAACAGACTCATTCAGACATTCCATCAAACATATAACCTACCATCATTCTTGAAATCAACGGATGACTTAGAATTACCCATGTCTTTGTTCAACAAAATAAGAAATTACAAAACTAAAGATCGCCAAGATTTCTACATAGAAAGATAAATATAGAGATTGAATTTGAAATGAAAATGATATTTGAAAGTTTCAAGTACCTGTATTGAATATGATGAAGACAAATTTGAATAGATCGACTTGCTGGCTCTTTTTTCTTTTTTTTAATCTTTAATTTATTGTCTTGATTGGATTTGTACAATGAGACAGACAGGGAAGATGAGAAATTGACGTTATTCTCAAATATCCACTTTTTATTCAAAATATTTTATGGTTGAAATAACAATCAGATTTTAAGGTTGTTAGAAAATATATGAATGAACAATGGACAGGAAAAATGAAAATATTTAAAATGATTACTCTCATTTTTTGGTGAAAAAATATGTTGTACTTACTATTGGTGTGTTTTGGGTACGGAGAAAAAAAAATTGTAAGATACATTTTTTTTTTTTTTGGTATATAAGTAAAGAATGATATCTTAAAAGTATTTGTAGGGGATAGGGGTGTGGGGTGGCAGGAATAGGGACGAGGGTGAAGTCAAGTAAGGTTGAAGGGGTTTATCCAAATTTCATTTGGTAAAAGTTATATTATTTATATATAATTAAAATTATTGTTTATGTATTTATAGTAGTAGATGTTGATCCTTCTGAATTCTTCTTGTATTTTGAACCCTCTCATTGAAATTCTGACTCCCCAACTAGATGGGATGGGAGCTATAGAATTTGCGATAAAGATGAGGTATGTTGGAGGGTGGAATGACACAATCAATATGAAATTTCACTATGAAACTTGTTTATTCCTACTTTTACTATCGTTTTTAAGGAACATACTTTTCTTTAAAAAAATGTTTTTCACAAGATTTGATCAAGCGAACATGAAATAATTGAAAAACATTAGCTACCGGATACACCCTTTGAGAATGTTTTCGTTTTCTTCTACTTGTAGTTTGATGTTCTTTTGACAAGTTTTGCTTTAAAAGTTATGAGAAAATACCCAAAAATTTCCCTTACGTCATGCTAAAAGAAACTTATATTACTCCATATGATATTATTAATAATCAACTCAAAATAACTTGAAAGTATATAGTATTTATACTAAATTAATAAATGCAAGATATATATATATATATTTGTGGGTATATGAACTTGTGTTGCTTAATATTGATCAAATAATGTGTTCTCAATTTAATTTGTAATTAAATGATTACTTAAGTTTATCTAACATATAATAGGATGCAGAGTAAGCATTTTTGGGAAACATATCATTAGTTTGTACTTTAAAAAAAAAAACAGAAGAAGGTAACATGTCATTAGAGGTTGGAGTAGTTAATCAAGTTGCTCTGCCAAAGAGAAAAAGGAATAAAATTTAATCAATTGGAGAAACTAGCTTTCAGTATGACCTTATAAAATACCAACAAATAAAATGAGCAATCAATTATGATAATAGAATGACAACTTATTAGTTATAATACATAATTAAACTCCAAGCTCTATTATTCAATTTATTTTATTTTACTATACATTATAAGACGCGACAATTTAAACTCATATTTATAATTTATTTACTCTTTTTAATTTATATTTTAAATATGTTGGATCCCTTATACTTTATTTATACAGGTGAAACTCCAACTAGTGTCATAAAAATCCACAAAGTAGTGCAAGAGTAACTCTAGAAAATCTTAAAATATTCACATAATATATGGATGTGTCCTTTAACTTGGTTTTAGTTGATATATGTGTCCTCTAAATTTGAATTTGTACAAGTAAACACTTAAAACTTTTGTAAATTGAACAAGTAGACTTAAACATCCTACATGACAATTCACGTGAAATATGCTAGAACTGATTAGTATTATGCCATATAGAATGGTTGTGTTTATTTGTTCAACTTTATACAAATTTAATGTATACTTGTGCTTACACAAAATTGAAGAACATAAATAATAATTATGGCTAAGTTAAAAAACACATTTATATAATATTATATTTATGCCTAAAATATTCTTGGAGTTTGAACTACACATTTCAAATTTCAATAATTTTTTCAACTCTAACACACTATGTTGGAGTTTCACATTAAGCGTTCCGAACTCCAACATACTATGTTAAATACATATCACATATTTGCCTTCTTACCTAAAATTTCCCATTTTAAACTTTGAATAAGGTCCAAAATTTTACTAGCCCACTCAATTTTGTCCATTTTTTAGAAGATTGAGCTATTCACAGTCCAATAGCAAATTCTGGGCCTAAGCCCATGTTAGTACATAGAAAAACCCTAGCAGTATATTACTCCTCCCAGCTTCTCCATTTGTAGTCTGCTAGCGGTTCTACTCCTTCAGATCGCCGAAAATGGTGAGTCTATGCAAATTTTACTATTTTTCCACACGTTGAAGTTCATAAATGTGTTCGAATTTGATAATTTATGTATTTGGTTTTGTTGTTTAGCCGTTCAAGAGGTTCGTGGAGATTGGAAGGGTAGCCCTAATCAACTATGGAAAGGATTATGGAAGGCTAGTTGTTATTGTCGACGTCATCGACCAAAATAGGGTAAATTTTTTTCTGCACAATTTGTACAGTTTGGAGCTGCTGGCTATATTTTTGTGAACAAAAATAAAGATTTGATTTTTTAGTTCTGTGTTTTTTATTCTTGCAAGTTGTTTTGGAGGATTTAATATAAGGCCTATGATGGAATATTATAACATGCCTACATTGTCTGATCATTTTAACTTGATTGAGCAAATGTTGACTGAGGCCTTATTTTAATGATTCAGCAAGAATATCATGTTTATGTGGGAATGAAACAGTTTTGCTTTGTAAAGCTGTGTAGGGAAGTGGAGTAATCTGAATGCTCTGTTAATATAATATCAATTTTCTGTTTTAGTTTAGAGGTTAATATTTGAAATGTGGGCTGTGTATGTCTATAATTAGAAAATAATGCCCGACATTGTTCTGATTATAAATGTTTGCTTTGAAGAAAAGTAAAGATTTGATTTTTTTAGTGCTGTGTTTCTTTTTGCAAGTTGTTTTTTGGAGGATCTAATATAAGGCCTATGATGGAATATTATAATATGCCTACATTGTCTGATCATTTTAACTTGATTGAGCAAATATTGTCTGAGGCCTTGTATTATGATTCACAAGAGTATATGCTTAATAGTTTCTAGGGTAGTCTTTTTTGTGTGTTAATTGACTTTTTGTTGTACTAGTGATATAGGGTTGTTACTTATGTGTTGTGTGGAACGGAATATAGTTTTTCTTAACCTCATAGCTCCATTAAAATAGGATCAGTTTTGTGCTTTATTTAAGAGGTAATATTTGACATGTAGAAAATATTTCTACTTGTTTCCCATAACAAGACTAATTTTCTGGTGATGTAGGAAAACTCTTCCTACCTTCATGTTTGTTTTGGTTTAGCTGATAGATGAAATGTGTTAGTTTTCTTGTATCTTTTACTTTATAGAATAGAATGCATACAAGGATTATACTTTACAAGGGGGAATTTAAATGGTTATATATCTTACCCCTTAAAACGAAGTGGTAACACTGTATGATTTACTCTAATTTGCATAGTTGGTACTTTGCCTTGACCAGTGCCAAAATAGCCTAGGAAAATGAAGTAAATGTCAACTCATTTTCACTTATTTTTTGAAATTATAGGCTCTTGTTGATGCTCCAGACATGGTGAGGAGCCAGATGAACTTCAAGAGGCTTTCACTTACAGATATCAAAATTGACATCAAAAGAATTCCAAAGAAGAAGACCCTGGTTGAGGCTATGGAAGCTGCTGGTGAGTGGTCTTTACTAGTTCTTTTGAATTTCTACTAGTTGTGAATTGGCAATTGGTTTTGCACTTCCATTTTCTTTAGAAAGAGAATAAACCTCGATTTGTCTGGTTTCTCCAGATGTGAAGACCAAGTGGGAGAACAGTTCATGGGGAAGGAAGTTGATAGTGCAGAAGAGGAGGGCTGCACTTAACGATTTTGACAGGTTCAAGCTTATGCTGGCAAAGATTAAGGTGCGGTTATGCTTGCTATTTAAGTTAGCTTCATTTTGTTATCTGCGCGTCCAGTCAACCATCCAAAGAATGTAGAGTCAGTTTCTGGATAGCATTCACTAGGCTGAGTTTCCATTACCTGGTAGATCAACATTTGAACGTGCATCTTGTTGTGTTACTAGCTTTTAGTTAAAATCATAATGCACTGTTGTGTTTGAATTGCTGTTTTCCTAGACCTTGTTTTCCTTTCTCCTTTCAAGACCTGATACATGTATTTTGACATTGCAGAGAGCTGGAGTTGTGAGACAGGAGCTGGCAAAACTTAAGAAGGCTGCTGCTTGAGAACTATCTGATCAGTGAAATTGATATATAGGATTTTTGGATCTTGTATTTTGTTTAGCTTTGAGGGATGTTGTTAGAACAAGTTTGTTACATTTCATGCCTTACAATATTTAAGACTTTTTGAGATCATCTTTGTATGAGATTTTTTGCTTAATTATGATTGGAAGGTACCAACTTCTGCGCATCTGCTCCTTATTTCCTGAAATTGCTTGATGTCCTATATCGTTAAAAACTCTTCATTGTCACCATGAATTCTAGCTCATCTCTGATGAGGTCTAGTTTTGGACAAGCTCTTAGTGTAATCACATGATTTCAAGCATATCACTTGGTTATGAAGAAAACGAAACATAATTTGCTTTTGGTTCGAATTTTGTGCATGTTCTAAGTTGGCTACTACAAATATGTCTTATTCTTTAGTGATAGGCTTCATGCCTCAATAAACCATAAAAACCTCGAGGGAGATACATGTTTTATTTGGTTCCCGTAATTGTTAAGAGTGTCTAAATGAAATTTACTAGCAAATTTAAAGGATTATTGTTATATTAAGCTAATTAAAAGTACATATTACCGACTAAGGATATGTCATCTGATACTTGTTACCTTTGTCAAAAAAGGATATCATACCTTGATAACATTAGGCTGCAAAATTTGCAAAGCAAAGAAGGTTTATCATAAAGAAGAGAAATCCCCAGTACAATTTTGTGCTTTCATTAACTTGTTTATGTCATAATCCAAAAGCAAATTATGGGAGATTTGGAGTTGTACTGCTACGAGCAATTATGTTGATTTGGGTCTAGCTTCATGCTAGCAATTGGAAAATGGAGAATAGGTGAGCTGCCTTTAGAAAATCCTTACATTTGAATGCCTTGGACTGGTAGTTATAACCATCAGTTATAATCATCAGTAGAACCTCAAACAGAATTTCTCCACCACACATTCGTACATCATCATCAAATATTAAATATATAACTTGGTACATATTACTCATCACTTCTTTGGATGAGGCTAAATAGCGTTACAATGACCAGAAACTC
Source organism: Solanum gracilifrons (assembly GCA_029582605.1). Taxonomy (NCBI): domain Eukaryota; kingdom Viridiplantae; phylum Streptophyta; class Magnoliopsida; order Solanales; family Solanaceae; genus Solanum; species Solanum gracilifrons. The sequence goes on from JAJOOH010000613.1 coordinate 22,313, forward strand.
TTCAGGTAAAACAACACCAAGTTATAATGAAAAGTTGGATTAAGCTTTAGTTTTCATGTAGAAAATTTCAATTTACAGCACAGAGACATCCTTTTATAGGATCACAAGATTCAAACAACGAGAAAATTTCTCTTTACAAGTGCATCCCTTTACTTCCTGATTGAAAGAAGCTCAAAGCTCCGAAGAGGGTCATCCCGGCTGCCCTTCGTAACTGAAGTTCGGGAGAACAGTGATGGTTTTGGTTCAGCTCCAGAATGAATCCTTTGTGTGGCAGATAAGCGCCCACTGCTTGACACTAATCTGCTGCTTGAGCGACTCTCCGTAGGTTCACCTGAACAGCTCGGTCTGCTACTTGAAATTGCAGCCCTTCTGGACGAGCTGCAATTTCTCGAGGTACGGCCTCTTTCTGAATCAGCTTGCTGTAAAGTTACAAGCATATAGTTCTTAAAATCATTTTACAGTCAATACTACTCTTTCACTGAAAAAACAATCATTTCAAAGACGGACTACATACAAACTTAAAGACAAGTACTACAAAGTGATGGTTAGACCAACTTTGTTGTATGGGGTGGAGTGTTGGCCAATCAAGAACTCTCACATTCAGAAAATGAAAAGGGCAGAGATGAGGATGCTACTATGGATGTGTAGGTATACTAGGAGAAATAAGATTAAAAATAAGGATATCCGAAACAAGGGAATGACTTCGGCAGAAGACAAGATGCCGGAAGTGAGGTTGAGATGATTCGTGCATGTAATGAGGAGATGCACAAATGCCCTAGTGCATAGGTGTGAGGTTGGCTATGAATGGATTCAAGAGAGGTAGAGGTTAACCAAAGAAGTATTAGGGAGAGGTGATTAGACACATGACACAGTTGTATCTCACCGAGGATATGACCTTAGATATGAAAGTGTGGACTTGAATTGGGGGAGTGTGTCCACACTAGTAAGTAAGAGTGTATGAACTTGCGATCGATTCTAGTAGTTGTGTAGTATTACTCTTGTTTCTTCTTCTTCGATTTCTGTTATTATATGTTGTTTCGTGTAGTTTGATTATAGTATTATTTTGTTGTAGTATTGTTCTGCTACTATCTATTGTTTAATTACTGTATGTAGTTTTTTTATTTCCATTACTTTGTTTTCTAGACAGTTTTTATCTTGAACCGGGGGTTTATCAGAAACAGCCGCTCTACCTCTGAGGTAGAGGTCAGGTTTGGAGAACACTGTAACCTCCCAAGAGCCCACTTTCTGATACTACACTGGGTATGTTGCTATTGTTGTTTACTATTATATGAGATCCTAAACTGTAATTCACTAATTAAGCATTAAAAGCTGAATGCTCATGCAAGCAAACCGATAATATTCTCCAATCCCACTGAGAAAAAAGTTCCTTTAATAGCTTTCAGAAAGAGAAGGATCAATACCACATCTTTAGATGAAGGTATATCATCTGAAGTCTTGTTTCTGGAGTGTTCCCCATGCCTACCAGAACTAGAAGTATTCCTCCGGGAAAATGCTCCAACAGCACCAGAAAACCTGTCCCGAATATCCTGTCCCACTAGATTACATGCCAAGCATCAAACAATGATAAATTCAGTAGCTGCAAACTCAGTATTCGTCTTTTACATGCAAAACATATCTCCAAACATTCACCATTTGAATAAACAAACAGAAGTACATGCTGGCTCATAATTTTGGGCATATCATCTAAGAAATTAAAAGTCAGAAAAGGATTACAAAAAGTCCAAAACTTCAGGTCAAGGAAATTACCTGATGTCCTTCCCGGTCTTTCAGCAGATGGCACAGCATTTAGCGGTGCACTTCCACTAATATTCTGGTGGCAAAAAACAATGCACACTTCCACCTTAAAAAATTTAAGAACAGATTTTCAACAAGAGTCAAAACAAGTTTTACAAGCACTTACACGTCCTCTAGAGCTGGCACCGATCTGAGGATACTTCAAAATGGTCCAATCAAACACATAGTCAAACTGATAACCTGCACCAGTGAAAAGGTTAAGATGGAGAGAGATCGCAACACATACTTACAACAACAACAACAACAAACCCAGAGTAATCTCACAAGTTGGGGCTGGGGCCTGGGGAGGGTAGTGTATATGCATACCTTACCCCTACCTTGTTTCCTATAGACCCTCGGCACACACTTCAGGTTTAAAATTGACTGTTACATCTCAGACAACTTAAGACTGAAATAGTAAAAGTGGGAGAATTACAAATATACCTTCACGAATAAACAAGTCCCTAAAAAGCCTCTTCAAATATGAATAGTCAGGTTTATCTTCAAACCGTAATGACCGACAATAATGGAAGTATGATATGAACTCTGACGGATATGATTTACAAAGCACCTGTTAGAAACACCATCAAATCCTGTGTCAATTTACTCATCTGAGCACTCACATCATCAGCAGATAATATACATTAAAGGCAAGACAGGCTGGACGAGATAACAATTGGCTTAATGAGATAAATACATTTTTAAATCATCCATTTTTGGGATAAGTACATCTTAAACCATCTATCTTGACAATAAGAAGTGTATACTAAGGTAATTCTATCATAGTTGACTAAAGGACGTCCACTTTGGGAGAAAACACGCAGTCAGAGTCACAGCAGTAGTGAAGATGACATCATCAAGAATCATTAGTACTCATATTTAGTACCTCTATTGGTGTCAACATCTTCTTCTCACTGATTTTATCATATTTCTGCTTCTTAGTACCAGCTTTCAATCCCTGCCATGGAAGACTGAGCAAGAAAAACTTGTCATCAAGTCATGAACACGTCCATAAATTTGCAAATGCATAGGAACTGGTCAGAAACAATGACAAAAAGAAAAAGGTGATAAAATCCAACCTTCCTCTAAGAAAATACATAAGCACATAACCCAGAGATTCCAGATCATCTCTTCTGCTTTGCTCTGCCAGGGGAAAAAACAAGACACATGTTTTATCATTTACAATAGAATCTGTGGCTTACCATACCTGCAGTTACTTGACAACCTAAACATTATTAACCTACCAACTCCAAGGTGCGTGTTGACACTTGCATAGCGAGCTGTGCCAGTCAGATTCTTGTTTTCCCTGAGAAAAAATATTGACATAATACCATGTAAAAGGCAGCTAAGACACATATTTCTCACAAATTGAACAAATCAAAGAATATTAAGACACAAAATTAACCAGTGTAAAGTCTTTTCTTAATATTTTCCTTTTTTCTGTCATTAAGAACATAGTAAGAAAACAAGGATAAGACTGTCACAATTTACTAGGAACTCGTTACATTAGAGCTTGATAATATTAGAGTAGAATTTTTTTCTCAAATGCCTTAATGTCAGTCAGCTCAAACAAATTCATATTGTGATCAACAAAATGATACAGCAAGGACACCAAATATAAGCAGTTAAGCACCAAATACCAGCGACTGATATATTAATTGGCAATATTAATGTACATTAAAAGAGGACACAGTTCCATAAACTTGAAAATACGAGTTTGCCTTCCACAATCTCCCTTCCAAGGATCAATTGAGACATTAATGTCATAAGCACCATATAGCGACTGATACTTAAGTTACTGGTAATATGTTAAAACCATCTAAGTAAATGCAAATCAATACCATAATCCATTGTCATTTGGCTATTCCACTCATTAAAATTACCGTGATGATAAATTTAAAGCAATATTTTTTAATTCTTTTCTGTTTTACATTCTAAGTTTGGACTCAACTAACCAGCTTCCAATCTCACTCAGGAAAAAACTGGTCAAAATTTTCCCTAAAAAGTAAGATAAGACCTTTTCTGGATTAAAGAAGGTACAAATACAGAGGCAAGAAAAACCAATGGGAATGTGTCAAACTACAAAACATCTTACATAGCATGCTTCCCAAAATTTTCGTGAAAAGACTGTCCACATTTCACAAGTGATCAAATAACAAGTATCAATATCAATCTTTTTTGAAATTATCCGTATGTGATCAAATAACAAGTATCAATATCAATCTATCATGTATTCTCCGTATGTGATCAAATAACAAGTATCAATATCAATCTATCATGTATTTTCCATTCAGTGATGCATACACGAGTCAACAGATTGTCCAGTGAGTGTATGTTTTCATGTTGTTCCCTTGTCTTATGGATTGATGAACAGGAAAGGTAAAATACTGTTAGAAAGTTCACTTTTACTAGACACCATGCTGCTACGATTTATGAAGTCCTTTTTACCAGAGATTTCCTGGCCCATTTGTCAAGTACCTCTAGGATGGGCCTATCCTCCTGTAAATCCTCACTAATGCTTGAGAATATAAGTATCTGGATGATGGGGATATGATAGGAGAAATGATAGAGGATAAATATGGTTCCTTTTCACTGTTTTTTACTTATTTTAAAAAATGAAGTAATAATAAGATTCATTGTTGGCATCCAACATTACCAATTTCAAAAAAAAAAAAAGAGGTTTCATTATTGGCATACAGGGAATGCGACATGTTTGAGCAGAAAAGGATGATCAGCTCCATTACGGTATGTCTATACTAAGGACAGGGAGCTGATGAAATCCAAAAATACAATGGGGGTTAGTGACGGGGGTTAGATTTGACCAGCTAATAACCTAAAGAGGCATCTAGGCAAAAGGAATCATTCAGAAGCAATGTTGAACAATCACTAGTAGTTAATGTGCTAGCTATTCAAAATCAAAGTCACAAGCATTCAGAAAAAGAACATCAATAGTTGCAAGGATTAATCCAGTAAAATAGCGGTTAGAGTGTGCTACCTGTAGGGTATATGCTTGTGAGTTTGGAGGTCCCTATACTTTTTGGCAAGTCCAAAGTCAATTGCATACACCTGTCATCAGTATTAAGAATTGGAAACATTAGGGAAAACACCTTGACATCACACACACTTTGTTTCCTCTAAGCTTTAACTTCAACATCTCAATTTCGGAAGCCTGGACTGGTTTTGTTACAAGTAAAACAAAACTGGACTTAATGACGAACTTTAAGTCTTCAACACAAACCCACTCATTAATTAGCCATTCATTAAAACTCTTATCATGATGTCACATACACAATTTAAGTATCATCATAACATAAAGTCCTCAATTCCATATTGATTCCTTATACCTCTCTGAAGGACATAACTCAAACTTTCAGCAACTAAACCAGAAGTAAATCCCATATTATAGCAAATCCATTTATGGGGAAAGTAGTACTATCTTAATTATTGATTTCATAAGCTCAAACATCCTCCATATAGCGCATGATTAGCACTTCAAAAGTACAAGACACTGAATGGGACAATCAACCAGTAAATTCAGCCCCGGACTCCTCCATATATAAGTTTCATTTTATATAAACAAAAAATATTGCAATACAAGGAAAATAATTAAACTTGGTTTAGTTTCAAAGAGAAAAATCGCACTCTTCAATTTTATTTCCGAAATACAACTACATTTAATGAACTTCAGTCAGCCTGAGTCTGAAAATTGACGAAGGTACTATCCACCCCACAATGAGTTTGATTATCAGAAACCAAGCAGCTAGGGGTGACAATGGGGCGGTGTGGTGCGGATGCGGGGCGGGTTGAGCTTACCGCGCAAAAAAAACGAACCGCCCCACCCCACCCCACCCCGCAAACCATTTTTTTAGCCTTTTCAACCCACTCGACCCCGCCCCGCATAAATCCACCCCACTTAATTATTCTCATTTTCATTTGTCTAAATCATGCAATTAGAACTTCCCTCAAATTTCAATATCTCAGTTCATTTTTTTTTTATCCATGCAGTTGTTAATTTAGTTACTATTCTCAGATACTATTTAATTAGTAAGATAATAATAATTTACGTGTTTCAGGCCAAAAAAAAATAATTGAAACAACCAATCAAAACCAATATAGATACCAACAAACAAATTAAACACTAAACCAAAGCAATAGTTCTCTCATTATCATTGTTAGTTTCAGAATTATTTACTTTGTATCCTATTTTGTTCTTCTCCTTTTCTCCTTCTCTCATTTTGCTTATCATTTTGTTACTGTGTATAATTTTTGTTCTCACGTTTAGTGTAATGAGCTTATAAATTTACCCAGCAAATATGACTAGGAAATATTTCCTGTTCTTCCACTAAAATTATCAAATTAAGAATATTATGTAACCGTTATTCAAGGAAAATAAAGCTATGTTACAGGGACGAAATTAGGAGAAGAACCCGCAACCTGTTCCACAACTGCACTATTTTTTCAAAAAAGAGTTTCAACCCGCCCCATACCCGCATAAAGTCAAACCCACCCCACCCCACCCCCACCCCTGCCACATTGCCATCCCTACAAGCAGCATAGAAGAGCCATTTGAAACAAACATAAAGAATAAGAACTGAGACACTATTCATCCAACGCAATAACCAAATAATTATTTACAATTTTTTTTTAAATTTGATCATCTGGAAAAGAAACTAGCAAATACTAATTTTTCCTCTCTTTATAGGCACAACATTGACTTGAATAAACTCCATTCATTCACAAAATTCTGACAGAAATGAACCAAAACCTGATTTGCTTTGCGACCAAGGCCCATCAGAAAGTTGTCTGGCTTTATGTCACGGTGAAGAAATCCTCTTGAGTGCATGTATTCAACTCTATTAATCTGAAAGACATATACCCCAAGGTTATTACCCTAAAATGCATAAGCAAACAGGAACAACAGCGATTTTCTTTTCAAATGTGAAAGAAGTACTTACTAGCTGATCTGCAAGCATCAACACTGTTTTCAATGAAAGCTTCCTATTACAATAGTTGAAGAGGTCTTCCAAGCTCGGTCCAAGAAGGTCTATGACCATTACATTGTACTCGCCTTCGACTCCAAACCATTTAAGGTTGGGAATTCCAGCTACATCAGAATGGCATAAATAAGAAGATCAATCAAAACATATAGCATTCTCATTCTAAAATCTTTTTGCAAAGAGGGCTACTTAAGTGAGGGAGAAACGCTTACTTCCTCCCGAGAGAAGCATATATATTTTTGATTCATAGTGCAGTTGAGGGTGCTTTGTCTTGACAGATTCCTGATATTACAGTACCAAGAGAATGAATTCATGAACATATAGTGAGAATAGTACTGTTGCATCAACCATTAGAGTCTTCAACTCCCATCAAAATAAATGTCATTTACTATATGCTCGGCATTTATTTTTTTATCAAGTAAAATTTATTGATGTGAGACAGCACAAAAACTGGTTAGATGTATATTTGCTCGTCAAATATTAAAGCTAATAAACAATAGACCTAGTCTTGCTTTCAATTTCCAAGAGCATCACGAAAGACAAAAATAGTTTTTTTCTCCACAGGTTATGATACCACCGAACGCAGAAGATGACTGTCAGGTATGATTGCTGCTTTCCGAACTCTTCAATATTTACGTCTTTTCTGGTGAAAATGCTTAGATATTAATCCAAGGAAAAAAGAGCATTTTCTAAGCATCCAAAGGTGCAACATAGTTGTCAATGAAGTGGATGCAAAAAATGGGATTAAAATCCCAGTGATGAAAAAAAATGCTAGGTGATTCTTTCAATCTGTCCAAGCCTTGGTGAGAGAGTTACTCGGTCCCTATGTTGATAGGGGTAACAGACACCCGGTAGAGAAATCAATGTGCGCAAAAGTGAGGTTAGCAAAAAAAAATAGGAACCCCTAAGTATTGTCGTTATATTAATACTTGACAAGAAAAACCAGTTCTAGAAAATTAAGTCATATACATATACTTTGTGATTTCCGAAGTTACAAATGATTCTATTCAACACATATTAATAGATCATTCAACCAAAATAGAACAATTATGCTTGCTCTCATGCTTAATATTACTAGGGAAATCTAAACAGATATACAACTTAAAATAATGTGATTACCAAAGTAATTATGGTAACAAGGATTTTCCAATCCACCCAACCCATTATATCTGAATAAACTAAAAAGGATACCATGACAAAAACTCTAATGATAATAAAGATGAGCTAAACATCAAGTTAACAATAAATGCATTAGACATAACACAAACATAATAAACAACATAGCAGCACAAATTACCCAGCCAGTCAGTCAGTCGTTCAACTACGCCTCAATTACAACTAATTAGGATTGATTGAATACACGAATCCTCATTCATTCCCGTCTTCTATTCTGGTCCATTTCATTCCAAAACTAAATAATTTCTTATTTCAAGACAAATCTTAACGTTCTTAAAAACATGAGGTCTCCAAAACTCACACTCATTTCTACAGTGATTTTTCATGAAAAAAGTAATAGTAAAGAAGCACGGTACCAGCTTAATGGCAACTTCTTCTCCATTCTGTAAATTCACACCTGAATCAAATTAAGCAGAATCACATATGAGTAGCTACAACTAAGAAAACATAGGTCAAATACCAGCAACGAAGTCAATAATCGAAACAAATCCAACGCAATTAAAGCCATCAAGCTAATAACATACCTAAATAAAGCTCACCAAAAGACCCACTTCCGATCTTCCTTCCCAACTTAAACTTCCCACCCACAACATGATCCATGGTAACTGAACAACTCCACTTCAAGATTTCGACAACCAAATATTCAACAGCAACAATCACACGTTTCTATTCGAATTTCCACCCAATATAGGTAACAAAAAAAAGAACCCCAAAAATCCAAAAAAAAAACAGCCGTTATGGATCAAATCCCAGAAATGGAAAACACCAATTATCGTTTTCAACTTAAAAAACTAATCTTGAGCTATGATTCTCAACTCAGAACCAATTAAGATTGTCAATAAATAAAAATCCGTTACAATTTTCAAATACCGACAAGAAATTGAAACCCTAATTTACAAAACAAAAATCACCGATCCCCATTGATCAATTTTTTTTGCATAATCAATGTGCGAACCGATATATACATGTATGTTTGTTGATTTGGTTCAGCTTCATTTGCAGATGAAGAAAAACAGGGGACAAATTAGCGACAATTGGGGAAAAAGAGAAAAACAAAAGCAGCTTTAATTTTTCCACGAAAAAAGGGAAAATGATTATTGACTGTAGTGAAAAGAAAAAGGAAAACGAAATAATTGTTTGAATTAATAGTTTTGTACAACGTGCGGGTCCGAATTTGGTAAATAAAAGATTGTCATTTTTTTGGTAAAATTGAGATTACTCTATAAGGTTAGAAATTTATTCACTACTTAATTTAAGGAAATAAAATCTACGTATTAACTATTAATCGGTAAAAACTTTTTTTTATTAGAAGATATGATAGCAAAAATGAATTCACCTTTATCTTGATTGGATGGTTATTACGTATTATTTTGTTATGCATCATTTCATATAGATATATTGTGTCCTTTTTAATTGTTAAATAATGTTATACATCAATAACTTGAAGAATATTTTTTTTAAAAAAAGAGTAATAGGTACATGATAATATTAGTACAAAAAGAGAGGATAACAAGATAAAATAAAATCATTAAATTAATGTAAGTAGAGATAAAAATGAGAAAAATTAGATAATTATGCAACCACGCTGAAATTGATCGTTATATCATGATGAATTTGATAATACAATATATAACATGTAGTATTTGAGGCGACATATTGCCTTATCAGTTTTAAAATTTTAAATTTCGAACAAATGTGATATTTGATTATCAATATGATAGTGTCTTGACTTTTAAGTGATAAATAAAACTATGAAATTTTTGGTACAATTTTTTTTTTAATTGTGTAACTATTTATAAAATTTATCCAACATTTGACCCATCAATTTATCAATATATTGAGGTGGATGTTTGTTTTGCTTTGGTCTTTGACCTTTTTACTTCTGCATCAAGAGATAATTAAATTTGTGTAGATTCACACTAAGATTCTAACTCATCATCATCATTAATTCTCCTCTATTTTAATCTTAATATTTTTCCTCTAGGCTATATGTGTGGAATTATTTAATTGCATTGTCTTGTATTTTATATTTATATTTATTTGGTTTAGATTTTTTAGTTGGAGTTGGTAGTCCAAAGTTTTAGACCTTTTCTAATCTTTCAATTAATAATTTATTAAAAAAATATTTAGGATTAATTGATCGTCGTGGTTGGTCCATGAAATTTCTATCCAGCTGGGAAATTGACTAGTTATCAAGTCATTCCTAGGAAAAGGAATTGTAAATGACTCATTCAATATGCTAGCTTGTTTAATTATTATTTTTTTAATCCGAGAGATAATTCGCAGCTGCTACAATCTTTGTTATAGCTTTTGCTCTTCGAATTAGGTAAACCCTCATTGTGTATACTGTTGTACATATTATAATAATTAACCATCTAATTTTGCTAATTCATTCTTTAGTCTTATTATCAATGTTTTTCTTGATCTAAGTATATATTTGATGTTCAAAGCTCATTAATTAGCTTGATTAATTGAATCCACTTTGAATAAGTTTATTAAAAAGATAATAAAAATGTCATCTCATCTCCTCATTAAACTGTTCTAAATTTATGAGTTCGAACTCAAAACATCATTGGGATATGCATTATCACGTGACATCTTTGAATTTCATTGAAGCTAGAGATGCAATTATGACTTCTTTGACACACTAGCTATTGTATACATATAATGGTCTACCTATTCCCTTCGTTTATTTTAGTTGGTTCCTATATAAAAAATAAATGTTTTGTTTTCCTTGTTTGTTTTAGCAAATTTAAGATTATTTTATTATTATTTTCTTATACTATCCTTACTATTAAATAACTATATAAGTTAGTAAAATACACTTTAATAAAGAGTTTCTTAAGAAATCTGTCAAATCAACACGGATCAAGTTATATGAAATGGAGGAATAACTAATCTGTCATTGGGCATCGGACATCAAGGAGATCATGAGCTAGAATTAGTTTCGGAAGGGGATAATAAAATGTAAGTAAATTGTAATTGCAACAAGTTTGGTAATATAATTAATTGCAGTTAACTTTTTGTATTATATGTGTCAAGGTTCAAAAAGTTTTTTTAACCTTAGGATAAACACAGCCGCGTTATAACCTCTGTCACAATCTCTGCCTTCCGGATGAGCACTTTATGCGCATTGAATAAACCCTCCACCATGTAATAGCATGCAAACCGCACAAGAGATGTAAACCGCACTAGGCAGGTCTTATACTAAGGGCTCAACGAAGGCATTGAGGGGGGATCGATCCCGGATCATCCGTATGGGTAACCACCCTCTAAACCAATCGAGCCATCCCGAAGTACTAGGTTCAAAAGTTATACACAAGGAACCAGAATCAATAATTTCCCCTAAACATTAAATAAGGCCACTGGACTGTGGCCTGTGTTACATAGTCTATATATGTAGCTAAACAATAATGTCACTATATATACTATGGCTTATGATAATTGGTACTATGTACAAGCAAGTTAGGTATATAAATATCAATGATGAATAAAACTATATTTTGAGCTAAACAATAATGCCACATTATTTAAGCGCATATTTGTATAATAATAACTACCAAATAAAAAATGTATGTAAAAAACTTGATACAGATCTGTGAAATTCGATAGTTTCTCAACTTAATAGGGTTGTTAGTTGTTACTCACAAACAAGTTATAGTATTTAATAAACTACGAATTGTAATGACAGTCACTAATATATTGTTGTTGATGAAGTAACATAAACGGTGAGAATTTATAAAGTCGACCCAAAATTAAGGCATAGTATGATATATTGTTGTTGTCTAGTAACAATAGTTAGTACATATTCCAAATGAATCTTATCTAGAATTTGGAGAGGTCCATACAGATGCAGTAAACAAACTAGTATCCTTCCACCCTAGCCTTAATGTTCCTTCACCTTGTACTAGGCTGTAACCATGAGCTGGTGGGAACATATTTAGTATCAATTGAGCTTGTGCCATTGAATTTGTACTCATTGGCACTTGTATGAATCCATTTTTTGATAGTTCACTTCTCCAATGCCTGAACTTATCCTCCCCATTTCTTGCTGGCCCTCCAATTGCTAATATGTTATTGATTTCTCTGTAAAGCAGGCCGTGTTCGACACTGTGTCTGCTTGAATCATCACTCTCCAAGAAGGCTCCTAACGAGTCGAATATGGTTGAGTAGTAATGAAGGGATCCCACGAATCGGTCCAAGAAACTACCCCCTAGTGCTATTTCTTGTTCTACTAGTGTCACAACTCTTGGTGATAGTTGTTGGAGGAGTCTCATTGTTTTCCAATCAGGGCCAGTGGCATCATACAAAGAGTGTTGCACCCAATGTATGGCTATAGCCTCTCCCCTGCTAATTTTGAACGTGGATATGTCGATTTCCCCTGTTTTCCCCCCAATTGGATGGAACTCAAATGACATTCCAAGGCGTTTGGCGAAACTGGAAAGTTGTTTACCTGTCTCAATCAAAAGTTCCATTGATGTACCTATTCCTGTCATTGTAACATGTGGAGGCCCTTCCATACGAGTGGCGAGGATGTGAAACAAAGCCGGCCATTGTAGACCTTGCATGATGTCTACATCAATGATATGGACTCTGTCTCGACGATGAAATGCCTCAAGGATTGCTTGGTTAGAGGTGAAATGTGCAAATTTTATGAATGGTGAGATGTTGTTGAAGGCTTGAAAAGCAGTATGAACACTCTTGTAATTGATCAAAGGGGAACATATTCCTAGCCAAGAGTTGATGACTCTACTAGCCATTGCTTTGGCAAAATAAGCCACTACTCTTTCAGCACAAGATGGTCCATATGGTGATGCCATTTGTGTTAACTCAAGTAACATTCTATGAGCTTCTCCCAAATTATCAACTGATATAGCAACAGCACATTCCAAAAGAAGTGTGATCAAGTTTAGTCCTTGATCATCTAGTCCACTCATTCCTTTAACCCCCACCGCGAGATGATGATCATCATGAGTATTAGAGTTCCATTGATGCTGTTGTTGTTGTTGATGTTCTCCAATGTCCTCTGAAGAATTTCTTCGCGCAATTTTCTTAGGCCTTAGCTCTCCCAATAATGCAGGGGTTGTTGTGCTTGTACCACTAGTCTGTAAGCCTACTTCAGTTTCATTTTCAGGCAAATCTTCAATGAGTTGCCTGGTGACTTGCTCAACCCATTGGGAAAGTTCATTTCTTTGATCAGGATTATTAGCGCGATTTTCGGTGATTAATGTCTTGGAGGGATGATTAGGGGCACAATAATCCCATTGTTCATTGGGTTGATCAAGAGGAGTATGCTGATGGATTAATTCAGACTCTCCTTTCATCATGTTTGATTACTAATACTATATGTTTATAAGATGATGAAAATAAAATTGATTGAGTAGATGAGGAGGATTAATGAAGGAGAATTAAGTTGGCTTATAATAAAATGTACAAAGAAATGGTCGTAGGTTTAGGTTATTAGTTTATGATTGAATAAATGTGGCCGGCATAATAAGACATGCAAATAAAGTTAAGATATTAAAGGACAAACCACATGACAGTTCAAATGCTGATTTTATCTTAATTAATTTTATAATTATTACATCATGCAGAGTAAATAATAATAATTCCTAATACACTCTATTGATCTGTTTCTTTTTCTCCTGACTCATCAATTAACTCTAGTACTGCTATTTGTATATGAGAGCTCCTTAATCAAAAGGACATTTTTTTTCCTTCAAAAATAACATAAAGGGAGGTCGATCGAGTTGGTTGAGCTGGGAGTTGGGATCTCTCAAAAGGAGGGATGTCAGGTTGGAAACCCTTATGTTTTCTCGATCGAACTTGTCATACGGGACGCAGTTCATTTCTTGTGTGTGGCTTACAACTATTATATTGGAGCGAAATTTATGCACTCTTTGTACACCTGAAGAATGCAACTACATGTTCCCTTGTCATTAAAAGAAACATATAAGGGTCCCAAATCGAGGCTTAACAAGAAATGGGTGATTCACAAATCATGTAATACTGTATTATTCATAAAAATGTATCATAGTATTAGTTGTCATGTCTACGCTCAATGTGTTGGCTTTCACAAACTAGCACTAGTAAATATAGTTAACAAAAAATTAAGTTATATATGGATGATAAATTATGCATTTTCGTTTTTTTAAATTAGTAATAGCATTCTATTCTCTCAAATTAATAATGCAAATGCGTGTTACTGAAATGGAAGGTACATATATATAAGTTTTTTCTTTTAATGTTCGATATCTGCATTTAAATTTGAAGTACTGTTATTTCGGACTATAGTGAGTAGTGCAATAATATACCATCTCACTTCAAATCTTGATATATGCATATAGAAGCAAATATTTATATATCGACATGTAAGAAAATAAAGAGGGTTGTTTTTCAATAATAGAAATATAGTGGTAGAAAAAGCTAAATAGATTTGTTATTTTCCTTATTAGAGAAATATTTATGGAATAGTAAAACTAAAGCAATATTATTGAGGAAACCTAGTTGACGAGCTTGGACATCTCAACCGAAAAAAGAGATTTTCTCTTTAAACATAACGTTACCAACAAAAAAAAAATTTGGGATCTACTATGTACATACAAATTACAAAACATGATTTTCACATGTTTGTTAAATCCTAGGTTGTATCATATATTCTTTGCCAACAGTACTACTTTGTTAAAAAAAAAATCCACATCTTACAAGAAGGAAAGACCTTAGGCGTCATTGGGAAGGATGCATTAGAACACTATACATATATGTAATAATATCTCGGTATATCAGCCATGCAACTTTCAAACAAACGCTATATAAAGAGGGTTGATTGTAATACCTTATTTGATACACTTTTGTAAATCTAAGGATAACTAATACGTTAGTTATACAGTCTTGATCGTTTGGCAGGATGCATAAGAAATAATCTGCATTACATAATGCATTATTGAGATATAAATAGATAGTAATAGACCTAATAGAAATAGAGGTGGATCCAAGACTTTGTGCTTATAGAGTTGAGAACTGATTTACTGAGTTTGAAATATATATCGTTTATATACCTATTTACTGAAATTTTGAACCAAAATTTTTGTGTCCAAATGAACATGTACTGACTGCACTGGTTATCAAATACTGGATCCGCGTCTGGTTACTACAGGCCACAAACTGAACCAGTCATTTCATAGTACTCTGGTTTCAAAGCAAGTGAAGAAAGAACAAGTAATAGAGAGACGGATCAAAGTT
Organism: Solanum gracilifrons; assembly: GCA_029582605.1. Classification (NCBI taxonomy): domain Eukaryota; kingdom Viridiplantae; phylum Streptophyta; class Magnoliopsida; order Solanales; family Solanaceae; genus Solanum; species Solanum gracilifrons. The sequence goes on from JAJOOH010000613.1 coordinate 37,522, forward strand.
GTCATTCATGACCTATATATCTTAATCAAAAGATGAAGACTGTTGCAAGCAAATTCTAACAATATTAGTTTCATATCCAACATAACAATTTTCTTTGATATCAGCCTAAATACTTACATCCCTGATCAAATAGCCACTAACCAACTGCCAAAACTTTGCTAACAACAGTTCAACAAGCTCTCTATATATCATGGAGGCATGAGATTTACAAAGCTTCCTTGGGATTTCTGAGAATTACTTGACTCTGATCCTTCTGACTCGTCCTCTGTTGAAAAAAAAAGCAGAAATAGAAGACAAAACTGAGTTCTTGACATAGAGGAAAAGGATACTGTAGCCAAAAGTATCATTCAAGATGAAGCTAATTTATTTCTTTCTGAATCGGTATTATCAAAATCAAGAATTAAATAGAAGGAAGTATGATAAATACTCTCCTCGAAAGATGAGGAAAAGGCATAAACTAAAATAACAAAAGACCACTGATTCTCTCAAGATACAACCAATATAGGACTTCAATCATTTAACACCCCCATGTATAAAACTGTTGAGTTTGACACAGATAACTATAGTATTTCATTCCGAAGCATCGACTCTATCAGACAAGAACCAAAACAAACACACGGGAAAAATCAACCGAAATACATTCCTAAATAAAGAGATGGGATAGGTAAGTATTACCAAATAGTGCTTTGATTGTTGGCCTCTTTGACTTGGTATTCTTCTTCTTCAGTTCAGCTGCAGAAAAAAATGAGACCTCAAAGTCAGTTAACTTTCACAGAGCAATGAAGAACCGCCACAAAGGAAAAAACTTTGTCCAAAGTACTTGCATCAACTTTTCACAAGGAACACCAGATCCCTCAATATTCCTGTACTCAAAGGGCTTCAGCTTCTTTAAGTACCGTAATTTCAAGTTTGGTTCATTGACATAGTAATAAGAAAGAAAAAGGCAGAGAACATAGCAACTAGAAGAAGCTAACAAATGAGGTCTGGCTATTTAATGTATCTTAAATTTAATACCCACTATACTATAGTGCTTTAAAATCATGAAGTTGGATCTGATCTTAGCTTACAAAAATGAGATCAAACTCTAAAAACAATATTACAACCTAGAGATATCCAGGAGGTCCATGCATGCAGAAGCATGAACTAATTCAAGAAGACCCATCCATGTAAAAAAAAGAATGAAAATGCTGCATCAGCAGTTGTCTAAAAATATCATAACAAAACATCTTATATCTTATGAATCATATTTTCTCCAGTTTAACACTCTAGTTGCTTCACCATGTCACAGTCCCTCTGGACTTCATGAGAGAGAGAGAGAGAGAGAGATACCCATTCCAGACACTTGATAATCATTCACGATTTCAAAGTTTTTGTATGTATAACCCACAAAGTTGATGTCCTTCGATGAGAGCATCTGCAAAAAATTTAGGTAAGAATGAGATAAGGAGGGAATTGACAAAGGTGAAGGAACTGTAGGGTCCAACAAATAATGAATACGACAATAAAAATAACGAGAACAGAAAACCTCAGGATCACCATGAAAAACAAACAAGAGAAGTCCAAATGCAGACATTTCTAAAGTGGGAATCACTGTTAAGGTACGCCTAAATATCCAACCATGTAATGTAGCATCTATTTGGGAGCCCTAACATATATCTGGAAAAAGAAAAGACTTTCTCCCTCAATCAGTTTGACTTGCTACTCTATCCTTTCTGACCTTAATCCAGTTTCAGCAGCAACACTATGCAACTTCAAGTTGCCCAAATATTTGCACACTTACATCACTATTCAACTCGTCAGTGAAGTCCTGCCAAGACTTCAATAAAAAGGTAGAACTACCACACACAGCTTGAGAACTTTGCAACAGTCCAATATAGACATGGCTCAGACATGTCTGCTACACTGTTGAAAGCATCTGAACTTCTCTTCACTGTTCTGGTAAGCACAAGTATTCCCCATAGGAAAAGGTGTCTCTAGCAAGTTTACATTAAAGTTTCTAAACAGTTCACCGTTTAATTTTTTGTAATTGCAACGAACATAGATTGCAAAACTTTTTAAGACAAAGGGCTCCAAAGTTAAAGGAAGAAACAAGGGGAAGATGGAGAACGGACAATTCAAGTACTACTACAGAAAAACCAACCTTATTGTTCATCAATGATAATTTACACTAGGACAAGGGTTATTTGGGAATATCTCGTCTGAAACTTCAGCAAGCCTTTATGCATGCCATGTCTATAATTATCACTAAAATTGCAGTAGAAGAGTCATACTCATCAACCCTGTGTTAGATGCCCTCCACTCTTACATGATGTCCTTATTTCCAATCCCAGCAAGTGTTATTAAAAGACTAGACAACATTAGAAGATCTTTCTTGTGGCAAGGAAATAAGGAGAAGAAAGGTTTCTATTTGGTGAAATGGAAGGCATTAACAGTGAGTAAGAAGAAGGAGGGGGGCAGACTGGGACTCAGAGATCTGAAGTTCCAGAACAAGGCTTTAAAAATAAAATGGCTTTGGAGATGACACAAGAAGACCAAATGTGTCATGAGTGGCACCCGTACTTAACCTCCTAGGTGGGCGAACCAACGAATTCAACCCCAACTTATATTTATTGTTCAACTTACAAAATACAAACAATAATGCGGAAGCTCAAATCTTATTAATGTAAGAAACACAAATCCACTAAAGTCTATTAAATATTGTTTCCCAAAACCTGAAAGTCATCACATCAAGGACATCTAATCTCCAAATACTAAGAGTATCAAAGACAAAAATAAATGAATAAAGTAGTTTGTGTCCGAAAACCGAGGACATCAATGCCATGACCGAGAGAATCCAACACGAGCTCGAACAAATAGCTCACCCTAAAACTTGATGTGTTGGAGATTCGCTAGAGCGGAGGGCGAGTCTAAGTCGCTAGTACACTCCACAAAAGGAAAACAAAAGTAGGAATCAGTGCAGGACAACATGTACTGAGTAGATATCATTAGTCAACTCAAAATATAAATTAATATGCATAAAGTAATAATATAAAATCAACTATAGCACTTAGCAGGTGCCAAGCAACAAACAACATGAAAAAGTGACAACAGCACTGAAGCAAGTACGTAATCAGTCCTCATGTGTGTTCTTGATATTGTGGACGGATTACGTACTTGCTTAAGTGATGTTGCCACTTGTTCATGCTGATTGTTGCTTGCCACCTGCTAAGTGCTACAGTTGTTTTCTTATTATTACTTTATGCATACTAATTTCTATTTTGAGTCAGCCGATGATATCTACTCAGTACATGTTGCCCTGTACTGATCCCTACTTGTGTTTTCCTTCATTTTCCTTTTGTGGAGTGCAGCAAGTGTACTAGCGACTTTGACTCGCCCTCAGCTCTAGCTAGTTTCTAGCACATCAGGTTCCAGGATGAGCTATTCATTCGAGCTCATGTTGGATTCTCTTGGTCATGGCATGATGTTCTTAGTTTTCGGACACAAGCTACTTTATTCATTTATTTTAGTGTCTTTGATTGGAGATTAGATGTCTTTGATGTGATGATTTCCAGGTTTTGGGAAACAATATTTAATATACTTTAGTGGATTTGTGTTACTTACATTAATAAGATTTGAGCTTCCGCATTATGGTTTGTATTTCGTAGGTTGAACAATAAATATAAGTTGGGGTTGAATTCGTTGATTCGCCCACCTAGGAGGTTAAGTATGGGTGTCACTCATGACTCGTTTTGGATCGTGACAAACTTGGTATCAGAGCTCTAAGTTCGGTGATCTCATCACACAAAGACAAGTCTAGTAGGGTCTTGCAGAACGATATGGGGACGCCTTTACTTTTCTTCGGGAGGCTATAAGACTTTAGGAAAACTTCATTCTTTCCTTCTTTCGTGCGATTACTTGAATCCAATTGGTATCTAGGTGATACAAATTTGACCTCCTTGACTCTATTTCACATATGGTTAGAACTAGAAGTGGCAACAACAACACTAGCAAGACAGGATACATCCTTGGAAATAAGCATGTTTCCCCGATTGACCACATGGCATGTAATGACTAGTGACCAGTGTTCTTAAAGGCGAGCGCCTCTCGCCTTTGGCGACAAGGCGAGGCGAGGCGAGGGGTTTGCACCTACTTCAGGCAAGGCGTGGCGAGATAAAAAAGGCGAGCCAAGGCGAGGGGTGACGTGGAATTGGCGATGCAATAGGCGTCGCCTTTTTCTTCTTTTTTTTTAAAAGTCTGAATTTTAATAATTAAAAAGCCAAATAATCAAATTAGGGGTTTTTTTGGGTATTTTTTCAAACTTATGTCGCGACTGCTGCTCCTCATTTCGCGACCGGAGACTTGAAATCAATCCCTCGACTGGAATTAGAGTTCGCGACTGCTGCTGCTGCTGCGATTAGAAACTTGAAGTCGACTGTCGCGACTGCTGCTGCGAGTTCGCGACTGCTGCTGCTACGAGTTCGCGTCTGCTGCTGCTGCTCAGCTTGAAAAAGTACAGAGAAGAAGAGGAGGAGTTTTTTCATGAAAAGTACAGAGAAGAAGAGAGAAGAAGAAGAGGAGGAGTTTTTTCTTGAAAAGTAAAGGAAGTACAGCTTTTTTATCTTTTTTTCAAAAAGTAGAGTCTTTTCAACTTTTCTTGAAAAAGAAAACTAAAGACAAAGGGTTTCTCTAGATAAGTGTGTCCTTT
>JAJOOH010000614.1:0-34368 GCA_029582605.1 Solanum gracilifrons
TTAAAACTAAAATTTAAGAATAATTGTGGTGATGGCATGTGACGTTTTCTTTCTCCTATTATATATAGATAGATTATTATTATTATTATTATTATTATATTGTTATTATTATTATTATTATTACTATATTGTTATTATTATTAAATTGTACTTCAATTATAAAATTGTATTTGAGAAAAGGAAAAATTTAAAATTCAAATTTGTTGACAGTTTTCGTGGAAACTGATTCCAACAGTAACCTTTATTTCTTTTTGGTTAATTTAAGATAGATAATTAAAATATTTTTAATTAATTTTTGAATTTTAAAATTGTTAAAAATTTTGTGATGTTGACATGTGTCATTCTAATTCTAATTATTGACATGTGTCTATATTTATTTATTTAATTTCTGTTTATTAAGTATTTAAAATTCTTCAAAATTCTGAAAATTTTGTGGTGTTGACATGTGTCATTTTTTCTTCTCCTTTTATATATAGATAGATTATTAAGAACATTCATTTTTATTTCATTTTTGTTTAATTTAATATTTTGGCCATATTATTAAGAACATTCATTTATTATTTCATTTGGTCTAATTTAATTTCTTGTTCATATTGTTAAAAGAACAAGTTGATTTCTCAATATGCCTTCATTATATCATCTTTGTAACACTAGTATCTTCTAGGGAAAAAATTAATACATGTTATAAGTAATTCCACTATAATTTTGAAATATTTTTTTTCCAAAACTAACTGAAACCTTTTTTGTTTCACTTGCATTTTGTGATGAGGTACACGTAAAAACAAGTTTGTTTTGTTGTACATTGAACATAAATAGAAAACCCATTTTTTAGAAGTTTGTGAACAAAAATTTTGGAGAATAATTTTTTTGGACCTAGAGAAGAAAATAAAAGTCAAAACACACGTGACATGCAATAAAAATGAAATTCTATAGACTTGTACGTATCATTCCAAAATAATGAACTTCCGATACGAATAAATATTTAACTTCCTATTAGATATAACAAGAAGAAACTTGCAATGTCAAAAATAATAGCAAATACCTTTTTAATGAAACCTGCAACTACGAGCTAATTATACTTGTCATGCCCCGAGCTACCCCCGAGATGCGGACACGGGACCTAGGACCACAAGTGATCCCAAGCTAACCCTGCTGGCATAATCTGAGCATACTATAATTAACATGAATAAAAATAACTGATGCGGAAACTAAAATCATAAATAAAGAAAAGATGGGGAATACCCATATACTATAGTTGAGAGAGTTTACTACAAAAGATATTAACTCATACTAGGCTGAAACTAACTATGTCTGAAAGTAAGCCTCTAAACTGACTAGAAATGTTAGGACATGCCCCAACTAGATCTAGCAAAACTGAAAGCAGTAAGGATATCATGTCTCTGGTCCTCGGAGGATGAGGACTCACCACTACTAATCTGTTGAGCTGAAAATCGGAAAATGATCTAAGTGCAATCTGGATGCTGAGAGTTTGAACCTACATCACAAGAAGATGTAGCGCAAAAATATGCGTCAGTACTGAAAGGTACCGAGCATGAGGATGGAGTATCCCTGAAATACATATATAACTGACCAACCAAAAACAATGACATATATATGGATATGATAGAATGCCGAAAAATACTAAACATGACTGATCTGTATGCAATGACCAACTATGACATGCTGAAACTGAATACTAAACATGGTCAATGCAAATGGAGTCTGACTAATTTGTGGGAGATACTAATCACCGATAATAAAACCACACGAGCTGAATGTGGAGTCTGATGTATACGCCCCATCGAGAGGACCCAATATACCCTGCCAGAGGTATAAAGGTATGCTGGTGTGATCACTAATCTGTTGCCCATGGAAGGGACTTACAACCTACTTGGCTAGTAGTTCTGGGACTATTTGGGTACGCTAAACCCCAGTCCAACTCGGTAGTATGCTAGTCCCAATGAATTTAGTAGTAAACTGATTATGACTGATTTTCTGTAATTTTTCTGGATAGCTCAAAACTAGACATGCAAACTGAACGCAACAATTTAAACTGACATTGATACATAATACTGAGGCATGTATAACTGATTTTCTGATAAAGTCTTACCTAACACATGTAATTTAAGAACTAAAGAAATGCATAGCTAGGGTTCTGGCATTCATATGATAATCTGAAGAAGACGGGACATGCTGATTTGGAACATTAAAACATAGCTAAAACGCGACATGCTATTTCGACGTTAGAACATATAGTTGAAAACGTGATTTCTAAATCGGAACATTTTTAAAACAGTCTCTTCATGAAAATTGGCTGTAACTTTAGAAACTACCAAGGTTCATTCATAATCATTGAGAAATGATCAATATTTGGATCATTCTACATTTAAAACCCAAAATCAAGAAACGTTCAAGAACCCTAAGTTCGTTCATACCATGGAATCAAGAATCGTCTGAATTCTAGGGATCTAACGGGTGAAAGGGACCCATTAATGAAATCCAACATACCTGGTGACGAAATCTACACAAAAAACTATCAACTAGGGCTGGACTTGACTTTTCCGGTGACTTTCTAGCGTTTTCCGGCGGCGGCTAGGGTTTTGCTAGGGTTTCGGCTACCCCTCTCTCTACTCTCTTCTTTTCTTTTGTTTTAGTTAATTAAATGACTTAGGTAAGTTCTAGTTAGGTTTCTAGGATTATAAATGACTAATTAAAACTCTTTTAATTTAGGAATTAAAAGAAGAGTGGGAAAAGACAAAAACACCCTTAACTTAAAAGCCCTTAACTTAAAAGCTGTCCAAATCCTGATGCAGATTGGGCACCTGCCAAATGTGAAAATTCTGCAAATTTTTCCTTCACGAATCTGGGGTGTTACAATACCACTAATGAGCACAAGTTTTTGATAAACAATTTTTTTACCATGGAGAAGTTGCTAGGGCCTTGAAATAGAGTTAAAGAATTAATCTTTGTTTGTTACACCCTTAGTTTTAGAGTTCAGACCTACTTTGCTTTCAAAAGAATTTCATTAAAATTAAACATTTCCTCTTTTTCTTCACCTAGGTCAACTTTCTTTTATTCAATAATGTTCATCTATTCACAGTAAAAGTAAACAAGCTTACTAAGCCTTGCACGTTCAAATCTAACTCTCATGCAAAAACACTCTATCACTTTCAACGAATAGTCCCAAATTTAAAGATGATCGCTAGGGGTCGAGCTGCTGAAATCTTCAATGGCATCCACAATTTCAGTAATAATTCCAAAATCTAGGTTAACATTTAAGCCACCGAGTAAATGGTCATGCATAATTTAATTCCGGGTGCGATAGAGATCATAGTATTTGGTCTAAAAGAGTGGAAGAACCTTTGAGTCCATGATCAGTCCATTGAAAATAATGTTAAAACAGGAATATTCCTTGATCACATCCTTTAAGTCCACTCTCTATCCTGAAAATTAAATGCTTTCATAAACATCAGAGCCATTATCTTTTTCGTTGCCACATTGATCTGTTACTGGACCAAGATCCATGTTTGACATCAACATGGCTTCTTCTTGTTTGTCATCAACATGAATATATAGTAAATTAGGCTCCAAATATTTCTCCTCTTTTGTCATCTTGATCAATGTATATAATAGGACGCTTCTAGTCTTGACCTAGTCATTACATCTGAAAAGCCTATTGAAAAATACGCTACCTACTATGCTATTTATGTAACTTAACAATGTAGGATATGTAGAATAGCATAATACTTGATGTTCTTACTCTCCAAAATGATATGTTTCCCTTTAGGATAGAGCTCTATTTCTCTCCTCGAACTCAATGACTCAACTTCAAAAGCAAATGTCAATCCTAACACATCTTAATCCACTATCTCAGTATCCATATTCAGTATCTCCTTGCAGCAATGTTACAAGAATGAATCTGCGTCCCTAATGCATTCCAATAAAACACCTTTTCCAGTAATTTCAAGAAAAATACGTGATTAAAAAATATTGATTTGTACTTCATATGCTAATGCCAACGCATATATCCTACTAGAGAACTGAAAATACTCAAGGTGTAACGAATCTACTTCAGATGCTGCCGAAAGAACAAATGGTAGGAGATACTGAGTATGGAAAAACAGTTTACTTGGAAAATATTTTTTTCATACCAAACATTTTTCCATATTCAATATCTACTACCATTTGTGCTTGTTGTAGCATCTAAAGTGAATCCATTACACCTTGAGTATTTTCAGTTCTCTGGTGGGATGAGTGAGTTTGCCATAGCATATGATGTACAAATCGGAGTTGTTTTTTGTCACGTATTTTTATTGCAATTAGGTGGAAAAAATGTATTATTGGATTGCATTAGGGATGCGGATCCATTCTTCTAAATGTAGCTGCCATGAGATAATGAATATCGGTGCAGAGATAGCGGATTAAGATGTGTTAGTCTTGGCATTTGTTTTCGAAGTTGTGTCATTGGGTTTGAGGAGATAAATAACGCTCTGTACCCATGGGAAAGCTATTGTTTTGGACAGTAAGAACAGGGAGTATTATGTTTATTTGCTTATCCAACATCGTCATCTTACATCAATAGTAGAGTAGGTGGCGTATCTTTCAAAAGGCATTTTTCAGATGTAATAACTAGGTCAAGGCTTGGAGCCTCCTATTATATATATATTCATCTAGATGAAAAAAGAGGAGAAATACTTGGAACCTAATTTACTTGACATTCATCTAGATAAAACACAAGAAGAAGCCATGTTAATGTCAAACTAGGACCTCGGTCCAGTAAAAGATCAACGTGGCAACGATAGAGATAATGACTCTGAAGTTTATGAGAGCATAGATTTTCAGGATATAGACTGGACTTAAAGTACGTGATTAAGGAACATTCTTGTTGCAACGTTATTTTTAATGGCTTGATCATGGACTCAAAGGTTCTTCCACTCTTTTGAACCAAACCTTACCAGTACCCTCTGAGATCGAACGACGCAAACCAAAAACTCAAGTTTATAGGAAATTGATAAATTGACTTCATTAGTCCAAAACTGAAAATAAATAACTCCAACTCCTTCCTTTCGGTAATGAGTTCCTTCCAACAAGATCCAAGTCAACTGAATCAAACAAACGTATTTTAGATGAACCAATACACCAAAATTACAAAACAATGAGGCGACCAACAAACAAGAGAAGATGTTACTATGCTCTTAAGTAAAACTTTGTCCGTCCTACATGAAACCTGTAAATTTTTTTCCTTTCTACTACAAAGCCAACACCTTATATTCATCACATATATCCTACTGCGCCCAAGACCATACAAACAATTCCTAGCACCATATGAACATCAAAGAGCGGGAAAAGTAATAATAAGTGAATTAGCCCAGAACACAAGGCCAAAGTGCAACCCCAATAACTCTCGAATCCAAAGACATAAGTTTAAATGTAACCTCTCAAAATTGAAATACTACTTCAAGGGAGGATTAATCTTTAGATGAAACCACAGAAAGCCCAAATCCAATGATAACCTTTTAGTCATGATCTTTTATAAAACAAAAGTTACATTAAACTGTAAGATCGAAATAAGTTAGACAGCAACTAAGAATCCACGAACCACCGACCGAGTGCAAAACTAAGTAAACCACCCTAATCAAAGGGAAATTGAACTGGTAGGTAGAGGAAAAACATATCAAACCTATCAAGTGTGATGCAACAAAACCAAAAAAACCGTAAGGAAACAACAATGGTTCACACAAAACCTCACATCCTAAAACAACTGAACATTGTTGATCAACGAATTACTTTTACTCAATTAGAAGATTAGCTTTCTAAATAAATTCCCAAAATTAAGCAAAATGGAAATTTAGAAGCCATTAATGAACGCCACCACATATATCCAAATCAAAGGTAAGACCTCTTAAACAATTGACACAACCTTTCGGAACTCCAAAAAAATGTAGGTATTACATAGTGATTAGAATGAAGGAAAGTAGTATTGCTCGCAATGTAGAACATTACCATAACCCAAAACTCAAACAATGATAGCTAAAAGCTAAGAAGTCCATAAATGAAAACTATAAACATATGTTGGCGAAATGAACCAATAATAAACAAAGTTGACACCCTAGTTCAAAATTTACTTACTCCTCCCCGCTGGTCGTCAATAGAACATATGTGTATTACTCAATAGTCCTACAAACCCCACAAAACCTTCCATTGAAAAACTTTGGCCAAGTCATCGTCATACTTATAACATTCTAAACTACACACCTTCTAACCTCCCAAACTCAAACATAACCGTATGACACTATATAATTCGAAAGAGTCGATCGGTTGCTTAAACACCAATTTTAGACACAAAGCCTACAATGAAGAGACAAAAAAAGAAAAACATCAACCTTACCACAAAGTAACAAGGAATAGCATCTAGGCAAAGGAAAGAATCGGTAAATGTAATTTTGATCTAAATAAACAAAAGATCATGCATTCCATCACAATACTATCTCAGCAACTAACGTCATAACAACTAACCATGGGAAAATGAGTTAGAAAGGTATTCGACATAGCTAATCCAGTCCTAATAACAGAACAAACAACTTACCTGAGCAAGATAGTTAAGCACAAAGGCATAGGGTATTACTCCATAAAGAGTCCAAACATAGAAACAATGCCAATACTATCAATTACTAAATGAAATCACCTAGAGGGGATAGACATAGACACATAACACAAAATTGGGATTTGACAACAAATAACAAGTAGAGAGGAAGAAAAATAGAAAGTATGGGAATAAAAACCCCAAATATACACCCCATAAGCAATCAAGGGATAAATAAAATATGATATGACACTTATACTAGCGATACCTAGTACCTCAACCCATAGCCTGCCTGTAAACATATGCATCACTAATTACAGTACTCGGAGCACCACTTCTAACACTCTGGGACTTGTCCTAGCTGACTTTACCAAGACCCTGGGGGTTTGAAACTGCTAACCATGCATTATCAAAGGTTAACCCCTATGAAATTCCCTAGCAAAGTTGTTAGACTTGCAAGAATGATAACTATTCCCACCTAAAATAACTTCTAAGATGGCCAAACTTAAATGAAATGAACCCCAAAACCTGAATATTCAAAATGAAAACACTGATAAATTTGTCATGAACTCTATCCACGATAAGGAATCAAGAAGGAAATTCGTAAGATTTCCCTATAGCCTCGTGGAGAATGAATACAGACGTCTCCACTACCATCCAAAGACTTTACTAGACACTTTCTTACATATTGATGATACTGGCGAACCTAGATCTCTGATACCAATCCCTCGCAACCCTTAAACTCAGGTCATGATTCCACCTACTACGTTCAACCAGTAGGTAAGCTAAACGAATAATGAAGACTTGTAGTTGTGAGGTGACATTGTAGTTGGTTTTTCTTTGTGAGGTTCTTTTTTTTTATTCTAGTAATTTTGATGAAGTCCAAATCCCTTGGTTAAACTTGGAGACTCCAATGCATATAATTGTGGTAGGATGTACCTAGTTGTATTATACATTTGGGTGATTTTATTCATGTAGGAGAGGAGATACTTGAGTTATATTTGAATGTTGCCTCTTTTGGATCCCTTTTGCTTCTTGATTAGAGTTATTTCTACTTTTGTTATCATTTTTGAGTTGAGTATTTGGGCTCAAATATTTGGTTGAGGATCAACTGGATTCTAGGTTAGTTCCAATGCTCTAGGAGTGTGATGTTTGCTATTTATACTTTTTGTGAATGCGAATGTGTTGTTTATACTTGATGATTCTTTATTTTGTATAGGTGTTCAAGTCAATTATTTAGTGTGGGAATTTATATGGAGATGAATTAAGGTAATAATAGTCCTCTAACACAAACTTGAGTTGAATGTTTTTGGTAGAGTTTCCATATTAGATTTTTTCTTAGGTCAACCTGAAACGATCATATCTCTTAAACTATGAAGATTTTTGGGGCCCATAGTCAATAAAATTAAAGGCCGATCAGTCTTCTATCTAATGAAACAAAGTTTATATCATTCCATGATTGGTGTAGAGAGTTATAATATTTTACTAAATAGTGTAGTGAAGTTGAAGTTTAGCCGCAGGAAGATTCTAAAAAAGGTCATTTTCTTATTCATATACCACTTGGAAAACCTTAAAATGGTATTCTCAACTTCTATAATGCCCTAACCAATTATATTTCAATCTTTTAACATCTTCTTCTCCTCTCTCAAACCCTAAGATGAAATTCATGAAAAAATCAAAGCTTAAGACTTCCAAGCAAGATTCTTTCAAATATTTTTCAAGATTCTTCATCACGTAGTGTTCATTCAAAAAAAAATCAAGATTCTTCTCCAAGGTAAATCCTTCTCCAAAGATTTTATTCTTTAGATGTACTGACCTGATTTCCTTTGTTAGAAAAAAGACAATGGAGAAAGAATTGGGGTCAGAAAACTTTTGGTAGTAACTTGGAATTTCCTAACCTAGTCTGAACTTGGGTGAAATTGGAGTTAGCAAAGTCTAGTGAAATCTGGTAACAACTAGGTGATTTAATTATGATTTTGATTACATGAATAGATAGCTAAGACGTTAAATCCTTTTGACTTTACAAAATTTAATTCGGGCGAGTAGAACCCCCGAAAATGGTCTTAGAGTGAACGAGTGGTTTTTGAATATCAAGGATTGAAGGTGTGTTGTGAAATGGGGGCTTGGAATTAAAATTCCAGCATTCCGTCCCCGTGCATGCCACCGTGGCGGGATTGCTGCCGCTGTAGCGAGACAAACGCGATTTAAGTTGGAAATAAATCCCCAAAAACATTTTGTTCTGCACTTTTCGACTATGAGAGCTAAGAAACTACCCTAGGTGTTTTCTTGACAGTTTCCACCATTCTTGGGGTTAAAGGTAAGATTTTCACTCCACGAATCCATTTTTTGATCCGTAGAACTTAGTTTCTTGGGTGATTATTGTTGGGGAAGGGTTTTCAAACTATTTTGATCGCGGGAAAAAACCCTAATCTTGGTATGGGGATCAAGGCTTTGACTTAGGGTTGATATTATTGGTTGTTATCTAGGTAATTGGGTCTTGATTATTGATTCTTGCGTCTAAATTGTTGTTTGTTAGACCTAGAACAAGCGAAAATAATTCAGAAAGGGAAGAGTCAAGTGCCTTAGGGGATTCAAGCTTGGATTCAAGGTAGGTGATGGTTGTGATTTCATGATTGTGTAATATATGTTTGTGCTTGCTTCATTATGATACACGTATGTATGTGAATGTTGCACTATTGATCACACTACCTGTGGATAAGAATAGATGGATGATGAATGCCATGAATCATGACTTGATTGTATGATTTTGAGAATATATTTGTGATTGTGATTGTGTCTTGTTGAATAGATCGGGTGTTGCATTCCAACACACTAACTTGTATCGGCTGCCACGTTTCGGCATAAATATGGGATCGGTTTCCACGTTCTGACATAAACATTGGATCAGGTACTACGTTATGGTATGCTAACAATTTGAGTTTGGGTTCCATGAGAGGACCAATGAGTTGTTATAATTGTATATTTCAGATTGTGAAATTGTTCGTTGTTCGTAAATGATATCGATATTGTATATTCGATGTATACCTTTTATTATATTGTTTTATTGACTGATGTATGATTGAACTTAGTGGGATAACCACGTGATCCTATCTGTACATTGTGGTTGTATGTTGATACTGCACTTGCTTGTTCTTTGTTGAGTACAGGGCATTCTTCAGGCGACTATTGATAGACCTCAGCTAGGTGATTATTGAGCATGACCGGATTTAGGGGTGAGCCAGTTCTTTCAGGCTACCATGGATCTTTCTTGTTTAAGTCCACTCTTTTCAGACTCAAACTTTTATTCAAGGTGTTTGTTTAGTTTCAGGGTTATACCCTTTGTTCTTAGACTTGTCGTTAGTATAGTTTTTGTACAATGACTTTTAGGTTCTATGGGTTGTTCTTCTGTATTAGTTTGGTTAGTTGTTTGTTAAAACCTTGGGGTTTATCGGGACTCCATTTTTATAGTCATTTAAACCTGCTTCCGTATCTTTAAATGCCTTAGTTTTCATAAAATTTGTTTGGGTTGTAGTAATGGTTCTCCCACTGGAGGGTTAGTGTTGTTACCAATCACGCCGGTTTGGGTCGTGACAAAGTTAGTATCAGATCCCTAGGTTCGTTGATCTCATTGTACCAATACGAGTCTAGTAGAGTCTTGCGGAATGGTTGGATGACGTCTATACTTTTCTTCAAGAGGCTATAGGACTTTAGGAAAAACTCACTTCTTTCTACTCATTCGTGCTATGACTTGAATCCAATTGCTATCGGGGCGATACATATTGATACCTTTTCTCCTTCATTCTATGGTCTAAACTAGAGCAACAAAAGTGGTAAGACCATCACTAGCAAGAGAGGACGTGTATAGACTACCGACAGTTGAATATGTCATCATTCAGAACAAGTATCCATTGCCTCAAATAGATGACCTTTTTGACTAATTGCAAGATGCATCAGATTTCATTAAGATTTATTTATTGTCTGGTTACCATCAGTTAAAGATTGAGGCGGTTAATTAGTGGGTTAGACCAAGTTTTATGATTGAAATTAGCAGTTTTGTGGGGATCGCTAGCTACCATCGTTACTTGTAGTATGAGTTGAGTCAAATTCGTATCTCCTTATTCCAATTGGTATCTCAACGAAATGAACTATATGTGGTAGTCTCGGTTGAAGGGACACAAGCAAGTTAATAGGAACTGAGAAGGTTCCAAATAGTATCTGGCCTTAGGGGTCGTATAAGGCACATGTGATCAGTAATGGTTCTCTATGGAACGAACTTATTAAAGAATTTGGACTTGTCTGCAAGTTGTAATTGCTTGAGTGTCGTGAAACTTGTTGTAAAAAGAAAGTCATCACGAGATTAGGTACAAGGGTGTAGATAAATTACGATGTGGTTCATAAGTGGGAAATGTGGTCGCGCATTGCGACCAACTGATAACAATGTGAGAGCCTAGGTGTATCCTAGGGATATGTGTGTGGTTGTGTTGAAACGATGTAAAAGGATTCTAAAGTGCGTACTTCGTTGAGCTGACTTGGGGGTAGACAATGTTTGTCCTAGCTAAAGGGATTTTCTTAAATGTCTAGTTATAGTCGGGAAATCTAGGGGAAATATAGAAAAGAAAGGAACCCCAGAAATTGTTGGTTGGGTTTTGTTTCCCTCAGGGCTACTGGGGCGGGATTTTCCCCGCAACAGCGAGACCGCCAGTGCGGGATATCTCCCGCCAGAGCGAGATAGAGTGAGACAAAATCTCACCCCTGTCTCCCCTATTTTCCCTTTGTCACAATTATGGACCCCGAATCGAACCCAAACTAACCCCCGCGATCTAATTCAGTGTTCATTAATCGAAAATAGGTTATAAAGTGTGTTAAAATTGTGGAGAACCTGGGCATATAAGGAGGTAATCAGTGAGACCGTGGAGGTGGGGAAAATGGTAATGCAGGTAGAGAAGTAGTGCAGCCAGGTGCGGAGTTGCCCGTCAAGACGACATGGCTCAGTTATATGATTTCCGTTGATCACTATGTCCGGAATCTAAGGACATGAGAGACAAGTATCCCCAATAATTCGACATTTCAGATACTACTCTACTCTTACTTTAGCAGTCTTCCCTAGTTGATCACTCGGGGACGAGTGATGGGTAAATTTGTATCTATTCTAACGACCTGATTCCCATCGTTAGGAAAAGCCAATGGAGAAAGAATTTGGGTCATAAAACGTTTGGTAGTAACATGGAATTTCCTAACCTAGTCTAGATTTGGACGAAATTGGAGTCAATAAAGTCTACGAAAATCTGGTAACAACTCGATGATTTAATTATGATTTTCATTACATGAATAGATAGCTAAGACGTTAAGGAACCCGTATGACTGTACATAATTAAATTCGGGCGAGTAAAACTCCCGAAAATAATCTTAGCGTGAACGGGTGGTCTTTGAATGTGAAGGGTTGAAGGTGTGTTGGGAAATGGGGGATTGGAATTCAAATTTCAGCATTCTGTCTCCGTGCATGCCGCCATAGTGGTATTGCTTCCGCTGTAGTGGGGCCGCTGTAGCGGGATGGGTGGCGGGACAGACGCGACTTAAGTCAGAAAGAAAACCCAAATAACATTTTATTCTGCACTTTTCGACTTTGAGAGCTAAGGAATGGCCCTGGGGGTTTTCTTGGCAGTTTTCCATCATTTTTTAGGCTAAGGGTAAGGTTTTTACTACCCGAATCCATTTTTCGATCCGTAGAACTTACATTCTTGGGTGATTATTCTTGGGGAAAGGTTTTGGAACTTTTTGATTGGTGGTAAAAGCCCTAATCTGGGTATAGGGATCAAGGGTTTTACCTAGGGTTGATATTATTGATTATGATCTGGGTAATTGGGTCTTCATTGTTGATCCTTGCGTCTAAATTGTTGTTTGTAGACCTAGAACAAGTGGAAAGAATTCGGAAGGGGATTATTCAAGTTTCTCAGGGGATTCAAGCTTGGATTCAAGTTAGGTGATAGTTGTGATTTCATGATTGTGTGATATATGTTTGTTCTTGCTTCATTATATTACGTGTATGTATGCGAATGTTGCACTATTGATCACACTACCTATGGATCAGGATAGATGAATGATGAATACCATGAATCATGACTTGATTGTATGATTTTGAGAATATACTTTTGTTTGTGATTTTGGCTTGTTGAATGGATCAGGTGTTTCGTTGCGACACACTAACGTGGATCAATTGCCACGTTCCGACATAAATATGGGAGGTTGCCACGTTCTGGCATTAACATTGTACCGGGTACCACGTTCTGGTATATTAACAGTTTGAGTTTGGGTTCTATGAGAGGACCAATCATTTGTTATTATTGTATATTTGAGATTGTGAAATTGTTCGTTATTCGGAAATGATATCGATATAGTATATTTGGTGTATCCATGCTATTATATTGTTGTAATGTTTTATGTATAATTATACTTAGTCGGATAGCCGTGTGATCCTACCAGTACACTGTGATTGTGTATTGATACTTCACTTGCTTGTTCTTTGTTGAGTACAGGGCATTCTTTAGGCGGCTATTCATAGACCTCAACTAGGTGATTATTGAGCATGACCGGATTCAAAGGTGAGCCAGTTCTTTCAGGCTGCCATGGATCTTTCTTGTTTAAGTCCACTCTTTTCGGACTCAGACTTTTGTTTAAGGTGTCTGTTTAGTTTCGGGGTTGTACCCTTTGTTCTTGGACTTGCTGTTAGTAGAGTTTTGGTATAATGACTTCCAGGTTCTAGGGGTTGTTCTTCCGTAGTAGTTTGGTTAGTTGTTTGTTAAAACCTTGGAGTTTATGGGGACTCCATTTTTATAGTCACTTAAACCTGCTTCTGTATCTTTAAATGCCTTAGTTTTTTCATAAAATTTGTTAGTTTGGGTTGTAGTAATGGTTCTCCCATCGGAGGGTTGGTGTGGGTGCCAGTCATGCCGATCTGGGTCGTGACATTACAATTCAAATTCCTTCTTATAATCATGAATCATTAATAGTAATTATAACACTTGACTGTTGGATTTTCAAGAAACTAATTCAAAAATCTCAAGAAAGGATTTCGGGATTGTTCTTCTTCAAGTTAGAGTTCTTTTTTCAAGATTAATGGCGCTTGTAAGGTATGTAATATTATCAAAGTGGGGAACTTTGTTCTTCCTTGCACCTTACTTCTACAATATATGTTTTTTAAGATCAAGATTAGGGTTCTTACCCCGAATTTTATTATTTTGACTTCCCATTATCTCTTATCATTGGTTCTTGATTTTATTAGCAAAATTGTTTTACTTCATATCACTAGCTAATTATTATTGATTCATGGTTAATGCTTATTATACCATATTGACCCCTTTTTAATCAAAGTTATTTAAAAACCTTTTCATAATATTTCATATGCATTAATTTCACAAAGAAAGTATGTTCAAGATTTTGAAGAAGTATTTCAATAATGAGTTCAACAAAGAATATTTTGTTTTAAGTACATTAATTTGAAGAAGTATTTCAAGAAAGAATTATAATTTTTAATTTCTAGGGCATTATTTTAGAAGAGTTTCTAGAAAGTATATTTTTCTTCTAGTGCATTATTTTCAAGAAAGTATTCTTATATTTAATATCAAGTGAATTATTTAAGAAGTATTTCAAGAATGTATATTTTACTTCAAATTTATTTAACTCGAAATCTAGGGTTTTATGCTATTCTCCAAGAGTTAAATTCACGGTGATTCAATTCATTATATTTAATCTTGTTATACATGATTTAACTAATAACATGATATTTATTGATTTCACCTGAACACATGCGTATGCCGATTTTATGAATATAAACTACGCTTATGAACTCATAAATTATGATTTTGAATCTATGCATGTCATCCCCCGAAGCTATCCCTAGGACGCGGACACTAGACCTAGGATCACGAGTGACCCCAAGCTAACCCTGCTGGCATATCATAAGCATACTTCAAGATAACTTATTTAAGAATGTACTGTGCGGAATCTTAACAAATCATGTTAACTGAGATGATGGGGAATACCTATTTCTATCAGAATAAATAAACTGTGAGTTTAATGACAACTGAAATATCAAACTCCAAACCTAAAACTGAATCTAACTATATTTGAACTCTAACTGACTAGAAATGCTAGAACATGCCCCAGCTAAATCTGGCAAAAACTAAAAACTAAGGACTGAAATGTAGAAAGGAAAAATGTCTGTCGTCCTCGGAGAATGAGGACTCGCCACTAATACTGCTGAGCTGAAGATCGAAAACCAATCTATGCGTGATGTGAATGTTGAGGACCTGAACCTACATCACGAGACGATATAGCGCAGAGTATACACCAGTACTTGAAAGGTACTGAGCATAGAGGATAAAATAAAGTTGAACAAAACATATAACTGAACAAAGCAGTAAAGCAATGATATAATCTGCACATGATGGAAACTGAATATACTGAACATGAACTAACTGGATGCAATAACCATGTTTTCAACATGCTGAAACTGAATACTAAACTGTAACTGGTAACCTAGTCAATGCAATAGAATCGGACTGTGAGATCTACTAATAAGTAAAATAAAACCACATGAGCTAAATGTGGAGTCCGATGTATACACCTCATCGAGAGGATCCCATATACCCTGCCAGAGGTAAAGAGGCATGACTGGCTTGATTACTAAACTGATACCCACAGAGGGGCCTTATAACCTACGGGGGAACGTAGTTCTGGGACTTGAGGGTGACTGACCGTAGTCTAATTCGATATAAAGCCTACTCCCAACTGAATATATGAAATTTATAGTATAACTGCAGTAAACTGGATAGCTCAATAATCTAACATGCAAATCTGAAAATGCAACATTTATATATGATAATGAAACATTAAAAAAGTAAGGCATGTATGTATGTTTATATGTCCTAGCTAATGTAATTCATGAACAACAAGAACTACATAACTAGGGTTCTGAGTTTATGCATGAATATGGTTAAAAACTAGACTACTACATGATAATCTGATTAGGGGCATTAAAATAACTAAGAAATGGTAATTTACTAAAATTCTAGAAACCCTAGGTGTAGATAATATATAGGGAATCAAGAATCTGACTAAATTCTAGGGACTTAATGGGTGAAATAAACACACTAGTGAAATCCCACATACCTGGTGACGAAATTCACGGAAAAATCTTTCGATTTCGGGGATGGAACTTATGAGAACTCACTGCGTTCTTGAACTAGGGGTGCTACACTTTTTCCTCTTGTTTCGCTATAAGATCGATGGATTTTTGGTGAATGATTTATTATGGTAAGTTCAAATTAGTTTAATACGCTAAAATTATCAAAAACTACGTAGTTTAGGGTTAAACGTCGTAGTTTAGGGGTCCAACACATAAGGAAAAGACCAAACGACCCCCGACTTAAAAGCTGTCAGTCCAACCGACGGACCAGACTGACGAACCATGGATGGACCGACCGACCGTTTTGGTCAAGTATTGTTTGGCTACAGAGACGGGATTTTGGGGCCTCAATCAAAAGACCAGAAAAACGGTCCGTGGTCTGACCTACGATCCGTGGGTCTGGCCATGGGTCATGCCTTAGTTTTGGGATATTTTAGGGGAGGGTTGCAGGTGGCCATCCACTTACGGTCCATGGGTGACCCTACGGTCCGTGGGTGGGGCCGGTTGGGTGCACCTGCAACATCTAATTTCTTCAACCTTGTTTGTATTGGATGTGGGGTGTTGCATTATCTCCCACTTGTGAACATTTGTCCTCGAATGAAGACTAAACTAGCTGGATAGGGAGGTAAAGAGCTACAAACCCAACCACTAAGACCTAGAAACTGATTTCTGACTGAACTAAATTCCAAGAACATGCAAATACGTTGAAAATGCTAGTACAAACTGAAGGAACATGATACTAATACTAAAACTACGCATAATTACTGAAAAGTTCGAGAGGAACTAATTCCTCAAATTGGAATGGAATCGGAAGAAAAAAGATGAGGATACTTGGCCTTCATGACTGGTTCTTCTTCCCAAGTAGCTCCCTCTACAGATTGACTCCTCCACAAAACCTTAACTCAAGTCACTTTTTTGTTTCTCAACCTTCGGACCTGACGATCAAGAATCTCAACTGCTACCTCTTCATATGTGAGACTATCCTTCATAGATACATTTTCTAAAGGTACAATAGATGTTGAATCACCCACAAACTTCTTCAACAATGAAATATGAAATACCGGATGCACTAATGCTAGTTCTGTTGCCAACTCTAACAAATAAGACATTTACCAACTGTTTTCAAGATCTTGTAAGGGCCTACATATCTTGGACTGAACTTTCCTTTCTTTCCAAATCTCATCACCCCATTCATAGGTGACACTCTCAGGAAAAGCCAATCATTAATTTGGAACTACAAGTCCCTTCTCCTTACATCTACATAGGATTTCTCGCGACTTTGGGTTGTCTTAAGTCTATCTCTAATGAGATGAACTTTTTCCATGTCATGATGAACCAAATCTGGTCCTATCAAGGCTGCTTCACCTACTTCAAACCAACCAACTGGAGATCTATATCTACGACCATACAATGTGAACTCTATAAGAGGATGATGATCATTCCAACTACCCTTAAAATCGATCACGCAAGCTCTCAACATGTCCTCTAAGGTCTAATGGTAGGCTCTGCCTGACCATCCGTCTGTGGATGAAATATTGTACTAAGATTAACCTTAGTACGAAGACCTTTCTGAAATAACTTCCAAAAATGAGAGGTAAACGGAGGACCTCTATCTGAGATGATAGAAAGACCCCATGCAACCTGACTATCTCATTAATGTAAAGCTTTGCATAGTCCTCCACCAAATTTGTAGTCTTAACAGCCAAAAAGTGTACAAACTTAGCAACTCTGTCAACTATCACCCAAATGTAGTCATGTTGTCTGCGAGTACGCGGTAAACCTGTAATGATGTCTATGTTGATCACTTCCCTCTTCCAAGTAGGAATGTTGATATCTTGAGTCATACCTCATGGTTTGTGATGTTCTACCTTCACTTCCTTACAATTAGGGCACTTAGCCAGAAAATCCACTATATCCCTTTACATACCATTCCACCGAAAGACTTCCCGCAGATCACGGTACATCTTAGTGGCACCTGAATGAATAGAATACCTGGAGTTATGGGTTTCTGCAAGAATATGCCATCTCAACTCACCCATCTTAGGAACACCTAATCGACCCTAGTAGCAAAGCACACTATCTCCCCCTTGGGAGAAAACCTGAACTCTCTACTGATGGACTGCACCCTTTAGTTTAAGCAATATAGGGTCACTGTCTTGCTTCTCCTTAACCTCCACTACCAATGAAGATTATGCCCCTGTCTGAACTGTTACACTACCACCTGATATGCTCATAAGGTGAACTGCCAAGCAAGCAAGCATGTGAACATTCTTTGCTGGCTCTTTTCTTTCTTCCTCAACATGTGCTACACTACCCATAGATAGTCTGCTACGAGCATCTACTACTACATTGGCCTTACCAGGATTCTGATGCACACTCAAATCATAATCCTTGATGAACTCAAGCCCTCTCCTATGGCAAAGATTCAACTCTTTCTGGGTGAACACATACTGAAGGCTCTTATGGTCTATCAACACATATATGTGAACACCATAAAAGTAATGTCTCCAAATCTTAAGTGCAAAAACCACTACTGCAAGCTCGAGGTCATGAGTCAGGTAATTCTTCTCATGAACCTTAAGTTGTCTAGAAGCATAAGCTATAACCTTACCTCGTTGCATCAACACACAACCTAAGCCGACTCTGGATGAATCAGATCACATAACCATCTGAACTATCTGTTAGAGTCAATACATGAGTTGTAGTAAACCTATTTTTAAGTTCTGCAAAGCTTTTCTCACAATCATCTGACCACTGAAACTTAACCTTTTTCTAGGTAAACTTAGTCAATGGAGAGGCTATGGATGAGAATCCTTCCACGAACCTTCTGTAATAACCAGCCAAACCCAAGAAACTTTTGATATCGATAGGAGTGGTAGATCTAGGTCATTGTTTCACTGCTTCTATTTTCTGAGAATCCATTCGGATCCCTTCTCTAGATACAATATGTCCAAGGAAAATAATGTATTGCAACCAAAACACACATTTGCTAAGCTTAGCGAATAACTGGCTATCTTGGAGAGTTTTGCAGGACAACCCTTAGGTGAGTCATATATTCTTCCTTATTCCTAGAGTAAATGAGGATATCATCGATAAAAATGATAACGAACAAGTCCAAATACTGCTTGAACATTATGTTCATCAAATCCATGAAAGTTGCAGGAACATTGGTTAGTCCAAATGACATAACTACAAATTCATTATGACCATACTGAGTTTTGAACGCTGTTATTGGGATGTCACTATCTCTGACTATGAGCTGATGATAACCGGATCTGAGGTCTATCTTTGAGAAATGACTAGCACCCTGAAGTTGGTCAAAAAAGTTATCAATCCTAGGAATAGGATACGTGTTCTTGATTGTGACTTGGTTCAACTGCCTATAGTCAATGCACATTCTGAGAGAACCATCTCTCTTTTTTACGAACAACACTGGTGCACCCCATGGGGAAATACTAGGTTAGATGAAGTCCTTATCTAGAAGGTCTTTCAACTGCTCTTTCAGTTCCTTAAGCTCAACTGGAGCCATTCTGTAGGGAGGAATAGAAATAGGCTGGGTATCTGGAAGGATATCAATTCTAAAGTCGATTTCCCTTTCGGGAGGAACTCCGAGAAGATCTTCTGGAAACACTTCTGGGAATTCATTAACTACTGGAACTGACTCAAGAGTTGGGGTTTCAGAGGGTGGAATCCTTAACCCAAACTAGATGACATAGATAACACTTAGAGATCATCTTTCCGGCCTTAAGGTAAGAAATTAATCAACTCATAGGAGCTAAGCTACTACCTTTCCATTCTAAGATTAGTTCGTCTGGAAACTGGAAACGAACGATCCTAGTTCTATAATCAATTCAGGCACAACATGACTGTACTCAATCCATGCCAAGAATGATATCGAAATCTACCAATTATAACTCTACA
Source organism: Solanum gracilifrons (assembly GCA_029582605.1). Classification (NCBI taxonomy): domain Eukaryota; kingdom Viridiplantae; phylum Streptophyta; class Magnoliopsida; order Solanales; family Solanaceae; genus Solanum; species Solanum gracilifrons. The sequence continues at coordinate 19,689 of JAJOOH010000614.1, forward strand.
AGATCTGCTGAGGTGAATTTCTGGGAGACTGTGACAGGGAAATTGTTGTATATCCGTCTAGCTATAACTGGGTCATCGACTGGAGTTGAGACTGAGAAGAGTTCTGAGAGAGCTTTTGGACTAACATCGAAGTTGACTGTTATATAAGGAGTTAGAAAGGAAAAAGTAGCCCCTAGATCTAACAAAGTATAAACATCTAAGTTAAAGACTTGTATCGTACTAGTGACTACATCAGGAGAATCTTCCTGATCCTTGCGAGCCTGAAGGGCATACACCCTATTTTGGCACTGTCCGCCACCTGTACCAAATAAGTTATCCTGCTGAGTCGGTCGACCTGCTGGTACTACTGAAGTTGTAGACTAAGCCTTACCATTATTTCTCCCTTAACCCCGTTTAGTAGAAAGACAATCTCTCAACCTGTGACCAGACTGGCCATACCCAAAGCAGCCTTCCTTTCCTGCAAGACACTCGTCCGGATGGTTCTTACCACACTTTGGAAAGGTTGGGTAGGTTCTTGTGCCTGAAATACTCCCGTGCGACTCAGAGCATGAGGCCCTACGTTTCTGATCCTGTGGGAACTTGGAAGATGGAACACTAGCCGATAAAGGTGCTGGAGCTGAAGATTTTTGGTAAAACTACGAGCGATATCCACCACCTAATTTCTGTTGAAAATATTCATAGTTGCGTGTCCTATCCTTCTTATTATCCTTAGCATGTTCCTAAGCTTATCTCCATCAACCTGCTGAGCATGAGTGCTGAGCCTACAGATGTTCATATTTTCCAGCAACATAGCACTTCTACACTTTTTTTTCACTAAGTTAGACACCCCATACAAAAACTTGTTCATTTGAGCCCTGGAGTCAGCAATCATGTGAGGAGCATACCTGAAGAGTTGGGTAAACTTGAGTCCATACTCTTGGACTGATATGCTACATTGCCTCAAATTCATGAACTCCTGAGCTTTTACCTCCCTCAACACTCTTTGGAAGAACCTGTCAAGAAAAGTTTCACTAAAACACTCCCAAGTGATAGGAGCTGCATCTGTACCCCTATTTTCCTTCAATTGAGTAAATCAGATGTGGACTACATCCTTGATCTGGTAGGATGCCAACTCTACCGTACCCTATCATTACATGTCACTTGCATCACTCTAAAGATCTTCTTTACCTCATCTATGATGTTTTGGGGATCCTCACCAATGTGCGATCCAAAGAACTCAGGCGGATTCATTCTAACAATATCACGAACCCTGGCTACATCTGATCCACCACTATCATTTTTAGGAACTTGAACTTGCTAGTTGTTCTGGTTGGTCACACTTTGAGCCAAAAGGTAAATCGCATTCTGAAAACCTACATTCGAAACTTCTTGATATGGGACTAGAGGAGCTACATTAGCATTGCGTGCATCAACATTCCTTCTGTAAGCTCTACGAGGAGGCATGATCTGAAAGTGCACAACGTAGAGTTAGAAACGAGGAATTAGATCATACCTTATGCACGATAAGACTAACAAGAAAATGAAGTTTTTATTAAACACTTTGCTGCCTCCTTCTCATTAGATGTGGTGCACTTCACACCTACGAAAAGAACTGTACTTAGTGCGGGTTTTCAGACATCCTAGGACTCTTAAGCCTAGTTCTCTGATACACAGTTTGTCACAACCCGAAGCTACCCTAGGACGCGGACACGAGACCTAGGATCATGAGTGACCCCAAGCTAACCCTGCTGGCATATCATAGGTATACTTAAAGGTAACTGATTTAAGAAAGTACTGTGTGGAACCTTAAAACATCATGTCAACTGAAATGATTAGGAATACCCATTTTTATTTGAATAAATAAACTGTGATTTTAATGACAACTGAAATATCAAACTCTTAACCTAAAACTGAATCTAACTATGTCTTAAATAAAGCTTGTAATGGACTAGAAATGTTAGGACATGCCACAACTAAATCTAGCAAAAACTGAAAAACTAAAGACTGAAATGTAGAAAGGAAACATGTATGTCGTCCTCAGAGAATGAGGACTCACCACTAATACTGCTGAGCTGAAGATTGGAAACCGATCTATGAGTGATCTGAATGCTGAGGACCTGAACATACATCATGAGAAGATGAAGGGCAGAGTATGCGTCAGTACTAGAAAGGTACTGAGCATGCAAGATAGAATAAAGTTGAACAAAACATATAAATGAACAAAGTGCTAAAGCAATGATATAATCTGATCATGATGGAAACTGAATATACTGAACATGAACTAACTGAATATAATGACAAAGTTTACAACATGCTGAAACTGAATACTGAACTCTAACTGGTAACTAGGTCAATGCAATATAATCGGACTGTGGGAGCTACTAATAACCGACATAAAACCACATAAGCTAAATGTGGAGTCCGATGTATACGCCCTATCGAGAGGACCCAATATACGCTGCGAGAGGAATAGTGGCATGACTGCGTGATCACTAAACATATGCCCACAAAGGGGACTTATAACCTACCGGGGCATGTAGTTCTGGGACATAAGGTGACTGACCCTAATCCAACTCGGTATAAAGCCTACTACCAACTAAATATATGAAATTTATAGCATAACTGAAGTAAACTGGATAGCTCAATAATCTAACATGCAAATCTGAAAATACAACATTTATATCTGATAATGGAACATTCAAAAACTGAGGCATGCATGTTTGTTTATCTGTCCTATCTAATATAATTTAGGAACTAAAAGAGCTACATAACTAGGGTTCTGAGTTTATCCATGAATTGGGAAAAAAAAATATACTACTACATGATAATCTGACTAGGAACATTAAAATAACTAATTCATGTTAATCTACTAAAATTCTCGAAACCCAAGGTTTAGATAATATGAAGGGAATCTAGAATCTGACAGAATTCTAGGGAGCTAATGGGTAAAACGAACCCAGTAGTAAAATCCCACGTACCTGAATAATTCATAGAGAAATCTTTCGATTTTGGTGCTGGAACTGACGAGAAATCGTTGCCTTCTTGAGCTAGGTGCTAAACATTTTCCTCTTGTTTTGCTCTATGATAGATAGATTTTGGTAATTTATTGATTAGGGTAAGTTCTAATTAGTTTAGTAGGCTAAAGCCGACAAAAACTACGTAGTTCAGGGGTTAAACAATATATGTTAGGGGCCCAACGCATAAGGAAAAGGCTAAACGACCCTGACTTAAAAGTTATCGGGCCAACCGATGGACCAGACCGACGGACCGAGGATGGACCAACGTTTCGTTATGGTCAACCATCGTTTGGCTTTAGAGATGGGATTCTAGGGCCTCGATCCACGAACCAGGACCACGGTCTGTGGTCTAACCTACGGTCCATGGGTATTGCCTTAGAATATTTTCTCGCTTGTTTCTGGGGAGGGTTGTAGGTGGCCATCCACGGTACCTACCTACTGTCCGTGGATGTTGCCCATCAGTGGCATTTGCAACATCTGATTTCTACAATCTGGTATGTCTAGGATGTGGGGTGTTACAAGGCATCTTTTAGGAAATTGATGATTTATGACTAGAAGTGGAAAACGAGCAAATCGAGTCAAATATGAGTCAATCAAACATTAAATAAACAAAAATAGATAAAATACCTGACTCGACTCATATTTTAAACGGGTAAAAACGAGTTACCGAATGGATAATATGGGTAAAAATGGGTTCTCATATTATTCCATGAAACATGTTTTCCGCATGCTGAATGAGCTCCAAAATGACCAAGTCATAAAGCATTTTAAACACATTAAATGATCAATTTGGTACTAAATACAAAATGACCATTTTCTATTACATGCATCTAGAAGACTTCTGACTTGACAATTAAGTCTTCCCAACCACAACATGAATCATGATTGAAATTACATTAAGAAATTCGTCACATTTCTGGACTTGGTGATCACAATTGTTAGAATTAACTAACTAAATCATACAATTGTGACAGGAACATCAACTGGAGATACATGGTTAATTGTTCGCCAACATGTTAACGCTAAAAAGTTAAAGCTTTTGCACCTACGAGGCCACCACTTGCACCAAAATTTCCAGAGACTCTAAGTGATTATTGTTATTGTGGATTGTCCTTTGAGATGTGATTATCTAATAGAAAAAGAAAACAAGAAAAACAAGATCAGATGTATGTAGAAATTTTCAGACAGCTAATATACGCATATGAAGAATATTGAAAAACTGAATTTGCTTTCTCAATGAATAAAATTTCTCTAGAATTTAGCCATTATATCTATTTAAGTACCTATAATTTAAATGGGTAATATGACTGAACTCATACTTGACTCATTTTAAAAGAATTGGGTACCTAACCTATTTTAAATCGGTAAAAAAGAATTGATACCCATATTTATGATTAATTTTGCAACCCCTACTTATGACTAAAGGATGCTTTTAAGATAAACTGTCAGTGATTTGTGAAATGTTTCCTCATAGTCTAAAGAAATGAAGATATAGATGCTTAGATAGGTGAGTTTCATAATGAATGAAGTTATGAAATATGAAGTTATGATTGGATTTGTAGTCTTAATTGTTACCATTCCAAGTATTTTGACTATGATATGATTATGACTTTGTCTATTCCTTAGGGATTTTACTTAGCATTGAGAAGACTTTAGAATGGAAGCCCTACTGCAAGTAGAGGTTTGATCTTTAGAAGTATTTCCTTTGTCCCTAAGTACGTGCCCCCGTAGAATTTATCTTAGGAAGACTTGGCTAGTTGATCAACCTAACCTAATAAGAATTGGTCCTTACCTTGGCAAGTAGGAAAATCTCTTTTCGGCGAAAAAGGCACCAGATTCCATCTTATAGAACACATGGTCTATATCGGTTAATCATAAATTTCCCACAAAAGAAATATGTTTTCTTTAAAGGTTTTTATGACTTTGTTAAAGATTATTATTTAATCTTATTTTGTGATATTCAGATTACTGCTTCGACCTTACATACTGTTCTTTCAATTTCATTATCTATAAGTTGCATGTATTTCATTTTCATATTCATTTTTATGTCTCAGATTCATCATGTCTGGCTTCACCATTTATCATGCATATATCTCATACTTAGTACATTCAAAGTTGGATCACAACTTTAAACCGGCAGGTGAAGAGTTCTCTTATTTCGAGCACTAAAGTCATGTCCTTGCTTAATTTAATGAGTATTAGTATAGGTTTCATAGATAGTTAGTTAGAATTGTTGTATTCACTCTACTCTATTCCATATTCGTTTCACATTACAATTGTTATATACAAAAACGTTGTTACAAAATTTATTGGACTACTATTACACAATTATTCTTCCGATGAGTCATTTTAATTCTTATACATGTTCATCTTTAGTTGCTCATGACTATGCCAGTAACAAGGGTTAGCTTGAAGTCACTTGTGATTCCAAGCACTGTGTTATGACTAAGGTGTAGTATCGGGACGTGATGGTTGGACGCTTAAGAATAAGTAGGCTACAATCTACCTGTTCTTTCACATAAAAAAAATGTTGATAATCACAAACAATATAAATTGCAAACATCGCACTCGTTGAGAAGAGCAACTAACCTGAAATCCTATTGGACCTCGACCAAAGCCTCGGGCCAAAATACTCTATCTAACACAACAACGATAACAAAAGTATAAAAGCTCTAATTAAGCAGCAAAAGGGATCATAAATTATCAACATACAAAGGACTAACTCAATAATCTTCTCTCTTACAGCAATAAAACCACCCAAAAGTACAAACAACTAGCCCCATCCAATGGGGATAATATTCATCCAAGGATCCAAGTCTAACAAAAGGATAGGGACTTCATTAAAATTACCAGTATAACAAGATCAAACCACACAAAGCAAGAAAAACTGCACGGTCCCCGCAGCAGTGAAGGGAACCTAACTAAAGAAACACTCACAAGAAGAAGCTATAAATGATATATTACTATATTCCAAAACACAAGATGAACATATAAGATTATTAGAAAAATTCATACATATTATAGAATATTCAGGCATAAGTCTAAGTAAAATGAAAGCAGACATAATGAAAAAGCAAATAGAATTCTCATTGTACTATATCATGAAATATCCTTTCTGTCTCAGTCTTCTATTACAACAAAATACATAATACCTTAATGTTGACCACTCTTTCAAGAAAGACATGCATTCAACAATGAAAACCTAGATCTCTCATTAGAGCAACATCAATATTCAACGCTAAAATGTGAATATCAATGAAATGTTCCACTTCATGGATTCTCTTTCAAGAAACCCACTAAGATCTAAGCTAGATCTGAGCGTGCACTCTCAAATAATAAATGCAAACATGAAAATTAGACCAAACTCGTTTCATGAATAAAAGCATGGAATAAAACAAAAAATTAATATGAGAAATCAAGTATCTAAAGTAAATTCTTATTTCTAGCACCAAACCCCATAACTCAAGACAATATAAAGCAAGGGAAAGAAGATATGATATGAAATATTACTGTTAAGAACACAATCTTCAATCCAAAAGATAAATAATGAGGCTACGTGGCTTCAAAGTCTCAACCAAAAACTATTTAATTTCAATACTATGAATTCTTCAATAATATTCTAACCTATACTAAAAGATAAAATTTAATAATATATATATATATATATAAGAGAACCCTAGGCCTGCCTACGTGGTGCCACCGCAAACTAGAATTCCCTTTTAATTTGTTTATTTCCAAATCTAGCCTTCCCTTTTAATGAAAAGTAGTGACTTTTATGAAAAGTTGCAAATTTTATGAAGAGTTGTGACTTTTATGAAGAGTTGCGACTTTAATGAAAAGTTTTGACTTTTATGAAAGGTTGTGACCTTTCTGAAGGGTTGTAACTTTTCCAAAGAGTTGTGACCTTTCCCATAAGGCACAATAAGCATTTGTTCACACTACTCTTTATTGTTTGTAAATAAAGGGATTTCTTCTCATTTTAAAACAACGAAAAATTATAATCTTCTTCTTTTGCACAATTAACTTCAACAACGATTATTTATTTTTTAGAAAATTTAATATCACTGGTTCATGTCCATTTGATTCCCCAAAAAATATCAAATGGTAACACTTCCTGGAAGAAAAAAGATAAATTATAAAATCTAGTTAAATATGATTGATTGAAGGATAAATGATAAGTGGTTATAATTATCATCTTCCTTTACATTATTAATGTATGTTATTTCGTAATCTTGTATGTAAGATAATATAGTGTTTTAGTTGTAATGACTGATAGGTTTTAACCATTATTTTATAAATTTTGTGCTATTAAATTCCCGCGCTAAGCGCGGGTGATTTTACTAGTGATCAATAATTAAATACTGCAAAAATGTTTCTCCTAAATTGTTTGTGAGAATTTGGGTTCAAAATCCGTAAATTCTAATTCTAGCCTTATCTAGACATTTGGGTCTTGCTAAATAGGTTGGATGTTTGCGAAAGTAAAAATATTATCGCTAAAGCAAACCATTTCTTTCTTGGCTCCACCGCAAAAGTGAACCTTGTCTGATCTCTTAAGAGACCAGTTAACTTTAATTTACCATCATAGAGAAGAGAACTTCTCTTTGCAAGAGCAACATCATAGATAATATTTCTTCTAGTGTAGCTCCTTTATCCACTATTTTCCATCATACTCCTTTCAAGAAACAAATACTTGAAATCAACACTACTCAATGAACAATTATACTCTTTCTCTACTTGAGTATCATAAAATCATATGTAAAGAACCTCAAATAAGTTGAAATTCCCCACTCATAAGGAATGTGATTCAGACGGTTCTATCAACTCTTGAAGGAGCACTTTAAGACTGAGGCATGCTTTGTTTGAGCCCCGAGGCTTCTAATCTTAAATTGTTCCCTTAGGCGTTTAACATTAAAGCTTAAGGCAAAGTTTGACTTTTGTCAACATTTTTGTTAAACACAATCGGCCTAAAGTTCTATCAGCTTGTTAGATCTAAAATGTCGAGTTTGATCTAGAATGACATTTTTTGTTGTTCCTAAGTCTTCCAATCTGATTTTGAGGCCTACTGGGAACTATATTAATAAATAATCTTGGGGGTGGGACCCACTTTTTGTGCTTGTGGGGTTTCGAATGAATACACGTCACCCCATCAGGATTTCAGAGTTTAACCACATCAGTTGTTGTGCTGATCAGGGAGTCTTTGCACCTAAGCCAACACATTCACACACCAAGGGGCTGCATTCGTGGATGGTAGCAGCCTTTGCAAGTGCATTCACGTGAAGCAGTTGCATTTGCGATTGCCTATAGAATGGTCAGTCGTGTTGGCGATGGCCAGCTAACTAGACTTTTAATTAAGACCAATAACCCATTTTATAGATTTAGTCCTCCTTTTTGAAAGATGATTTTGAGAGTTAGGGAGCTCCAAATTGGGCGATTTCAGTTTCAAAGATTTCGGTTTTATAGTGGCGACGTATTAGAGCGATTAGGGAAGTGTGGAGTGCTTTGAGAAGAGGTAATTTATTCTCGAAAAGGGCTTCCCACGTATTTTTCATGACTTTTATTTTGTTTTATTGCATGGAATATTTCAGCCCTTTTTCGATATCAGATTGTGTCCATTTTATTGGGTACATGTTCCTTTAGCTATTCAGGGTCTCTTGGTCGAGTCATTTCTTAGATTCCTGGTGTGGGTCCCACTTTCTCATTTTAACTCAATATTTGGGCCTTTCTATTATTATTGCAAATGTTATTTCTAAATTTCCATTTTGACGTTGTGATAAAAACTTTTCTAGCATGGCAGTGCCCGAAGGTTATTTAAAGAGGAGAGCTCAAGTTTAGTAGTGTTGGAGCGCTCGTGTTTAACTTTGAGGTAGGTTACGGTGTACTTGTTCTTACATTGAGATTTCTTAGATAATGTTTCCCATTTATTGGATGTGATTTGGGATTGTGTGTTAAGGGTTAGGATTATCTTCCTTATCCTTTTTTTATTCCCGTTTGTGCCTTACACTAGTTTAGATTTGTGCAATCCTTATTTTCGATTGGAGTTTCCTCTTTTAGGCATTTGTTTAGTGTTGTTTATTTTTATGATGTTTAGATTCAAACTAGTAGCTTGTATTTCTTTGTCTTTACAACTGCCGACAAATTGTTCCTTTTGGGATTTGACCACGGCTTTTTTGTTGGGTATTTTTATTTCTAACAACCTCTTACTCTTTAGATCATTTTTAGAGTAACTTGAGGGTTATCAAAATTAGTTCCGTTAACAGGAAATCATTAAGCGTATTGAATTTGGTAAGGATTTATAGTTTACTTCTTTATATCTAAATATTGAATAGTTGTCATTATTTTCTTTTTGATTTGCGTTATGTCTTCATGTGATAACAATAAAATTATTTGGCTTGTGAGCCCATTGTCTTCTCTTGAAGAAAAATGGGTTGAGATGATCATTGATAAGCAATTGAGTGTATGCAACGGTTCCAATCCAATAACATTCAAAGATACCAGAATCACTCACTTGGAGGCCAATGATTATGAAAGTCAATGCTCAAATGACCTAGTGAGCATTTTACTCTTTCCTAATGCTCCAAAGGGAAAAAATGATTTGACGTTTGGTAAGAAATTTATGTTATAAAAGTGGATAGAACGAGAGAAATTGTTGATGCTCTCATGTAATACCCATGATCTTCGGAAAGAAAATGATCTAAAGTTGGGGAGAAGGTTCATTTCCTCCATGTAAAAAATACAAAGGGTGATAAAACGAGCGTCGTGCCACGATGTTCAATTTTTTGCTTGATGGGAGTAACTGATCAGTATCTAAAAAAATTTAATTCATAGATTAATTTTGAGGTTTTGAATTTAGGTTGACTAGACTATTATTTGGACTAATCCTCACGATTTTAAAATGTTTGGAAGTGATTTGAATAGGTTTGGAGACAAGGATCATTAATGGAATGAAATTTGGGGCTGAAACCCTTCCAAATTATTACTGGGAGAACTTTTTAGGTGCACAATCTCACCCAATAAAGCTGGAAGGATCACCTAATGGGCCTTGAGCTTGTCAATATGGAAAGAAAATGACCTGTAAAAATTGGCCTGTTAAATTCCAAAAGCGAGAAGTAGTTCGCTTAAGTGAAGTCTTCAAAGCGGTAACCTCGCGCTAAATCACAAATCACTGAAGAAATACCACCGGCCTTTTTCTAGTCCAATAATCTCACTGTGTGGTTTTAAAAACCTCACACCATGGCCCTCGAGCAACCCCTCACACCTTCTAACTCCCTCTCTCTCTCTCAAAAGAGCTAAGGCTTTCTCAAAAGCCCGATCAATGATCCCGGGCATGTCTGTCTCAACCCGTTCAGCTCAAACATCTGTTGATGGGGCAAGTCTGCCCATATGATAAATAATCGCTAGGTCTAGGAGGGACGAGCAATAAGAGTGGGGGTAGGTCTCAAAGTAGCAATAGCAGATAGAGAAATAGTACGGCCAGAAAGCACAATAGAAGAGGTAGAAATACAGCATGCTTCACTGACAGAGAAGGTGTGCTAGCCTCAGCTGTTGTGCATTGTTGTGGAAGCTTCTTCCTAGCCGCATCATCACGCAAGCACTAAACCTCAATCCCTGATATAACACTAGAGGAGGCTGGGGTGATCTTCACATTTATGGATGCTCTGAAGGGAACTATTTCACTCTTTTTTGTCTTAGTTGATGACATGTTATCTTTCTTTAATAAAATAATTAAATTAATAATATTTCATTAATTTATTATTTAAGAATAATAATTTTACATTAAATAAAATAATGACGATTTTCCATCTACAAATATGTAAAAATAAAACAAGAATCCTAAAAATTGCCACATTTCCCATGATGGATCACTTTTGGAAAACATTTTAAATTTTGTGCTCATAACTGATGTTAATGTGTTGGTATGCAACAATGAGGGTTGAAGAACAAGAATAGGACATAACATTGCAAAAAGGAGCAAAAAAGTTGGACAATTTGATGAAAAGAGAAGCTCGACTCGCAAAAGCCACTAAGAGGCACATCGAGTGAGCCTCTAGTAAAAAGTTCCAGAACAGTAGCTCATGTATCAAGTCAACATGGTAAGAAAAAGGTAATTTGGCGACAGGCCGAATGGATCGGCTATCTCGATCATGCTCACCTAATTTTCTAAAACAATTGGTTACATGAGCCACAATCAAAAGGTGAGATGAAGTGCAACTCAGTAGATCACCGAGTCGATCGGCGATCCCGACTAACCTTGCCAATTAGACTCTGTGTTGAGTTTTTGGAACGTATTAATACTTTTTTTCAAAGAACAAAAGGAGTTCCTGGAGTGTGTATTCCCTAGTCTTTGAGAGTTTTCACATTTTTACATTGTTGAACATTCTTGGAGAAGATTTGGATCTTTGATTTGAGGTTTCTGGATTCTTGCTTTAATCTTGGTATTGGGTATTGCTGATTGTTAACAATTCAAATGGATAATCTTTTTGGTAACGATTTCTTACTTTTCGGTATCTTTGGCTAAAACCCCTTACCTTAGGGGTGTGATCATGTAGTCGAATGCATTTATTAGTTTATGGGTATTGTTAATTGCTGATTTTTTTGTTGTTTTGAAATGGTTTCAATTGTTTGTTCATGTTTTAATTGATGAAGTGAAGTTACAACTTCAGGTCTAGCTTAGTTCTCTATACTTTCTTGAGAAAGATGTATATGATAGAATGAATGGTTGACAATTGTATTGGTTTCCATCTTTGCAACCCAACTTGAGAAAATGGGTTAATTAATGAATTGGGTTGATTAGTATTGCGAAGCTTGTTGAGGTTAGAGAGAACTCACTCGAAACATGATTGTTGATCGAGTGATGACTACTGTATTCAACACCTATCCTACCCATTGAGATTTAACACTTTGTAGAAATTAGTAATCACTCATTAAGTGAAATTAGCATTTGATTAATCACATTCCTAGGTTACTGACTCGAATCATTCAAGTCTCGTGTTAATTATTGTTGTTAGTACTTGGTTACCAAATACCCCCTTTTGATATTGATAAATGAAACTTTGAGATTTATTTTATGTTATGGAATCCTTTACCGCTACAAAAGATTAGAACACGTCTTTACTCCATAATTGAATTATTTACCATATCACTCCCTGTGGGATCGACCCCAACTCATCGTTGGGTTTATACTTGTTAGCAACTATCTATTCTTTGAATAGGAAGATGTATAGATGAGCATTATAAAAAATGACACCGATGCCGTAGAGTGGTGTCTATAATTCTTTTATTAAAAGTATTCTAGTGAGCGAATTTTGTTATAGTAGAATTTTATTATTTGTGTTCTTGTTTATTGCTCAAAAAAATGTGAAGAGATGAGTGTGAACAAGAGCAATGCAAGTCACATTGGGAATAAAGATGACATCGAATTTTTTTATGATTTCAATGTGGATGAGCTTGTAAGTGCCGCTGCTATTCGATTGCCCCCAATTGTGGGTAATGTGGTATTTCATGTGACTAGCACTATGTTGCAGCTATTGCAAATGAAAGGTATTTTTGTGGGACATTCTCATGAGGACCCTCATTACCACATTCGCAACTTCGTGTATGTTTGTGGACCGGTTTCCTTTAAGAACATCACTCAAGATTCAGACTAACTACGATTGTTTCCATCTTCTCTAATAAAGGAAGCAACGAAGTGGTTGACCGAATTACCGAGAGAGTCTATCACATATTGGGAGGCATTCACAAAAGTGTTTTATGAAAAAATCTTCTCTCCCTCGAATATGCTCAAGTTGAGGGATAATATTCAGAACTTCTAGATGATTGATGTTGAACCTATTCATGAAACGTGGCTGAGGTTCCAAAAGTTGCTTCTTCGATGTCCTACTAGTGGGTTGTCAGACATTGTGCTATTCCAATATTTTCACTAGAGTCTTGAAACCATCAACAAAGGTAACACCGGCCTACTCATGCGGGGTGGAATCATGAGACAACTATTTGGCATAGCGTCCGCGTTGCTTGATGAGATGACCAAAATTAATCGTGCATAGTACACAAGGGAAGCTCAGGTGTAGCCTTTTACTATTGGTTGACCAAAGAACAATGGAAAAGAACAAAGAACGTGATGAAAACATGGCCAATATAATAAACCAAATTGACCTATTGATGAAATATGTCATGGGAGGTGGTTACAAGGTTGTGGATGCAGTTTGTGCTAATAGTGGTGTGAATCTTGATGACGTACTATTTGAGGCCATATACAATGAAAAGGTTCAATTCTTGTCTAACCAAGGAGTGGGTTCTCGTCTGAACTATCCAAGGTCGAGTGGGAATCAGGGTTGGAATAGAATTGTGATGATGGTTAGATAGATCGCGACAAAGATTGGCATGATCGAGGTGCAAATTTAAGGGATAGAGATGGAGATAAAGATCGGTATGTGCCTCCTCATGAATGTACAAAGCCAAAGGGCTATGTCCCTGATCCTAAGCAAAGTGGAATGATTAGATAAGGTACTTAAGAAGATGAAGGACGATGTCTCGTCTTTAAATGAGACAGTGACCTCTCACTCGATCTCCATAAAGCAGCTTGAGACTCAAATGGATCAAATTTATGCTAACCTAATTGAAGATCGAAAGGGGGTCTTCTTAGTGATGCCTTGGTAAATCTGAAGAATGCGGGTTGAATGCAGGCCACATCATGCCACCACATTAAATAAGGCTCTTCCTTTGATGAAACCCAAGTTTTGCTTCTTGTATTTGAATAACGTTTGTTGGATGTGCAGGTTCAAAGTTTAAATTTTGGAAGGAAAAGGAATTTGGGCAAGCTAAAGTCACCTTGGCAAGCCTGATATAGCTCCCCTTTTTTAACCAGCTCTAAGGATGGTTTTATGTTAAATTCGGCGGGTTAAACTCCACTCGACAACGACATTAATAGGCCTCGCCGTTCAAGGCGCGAACTGAAGGGTCAAAGGCCTTTCAACTGTTTTAAATTCAAATCTTTTCCTTATTTTAAATTTTTCGACTCTTCAACTCTTACACTCAAACAGTAGATCATATCTTTCTAGTTTAATTTATGTAGGTGTCCTTGGGTGATCAGAATTGAAAGTGTTACCCTTCCTTCTTCCTTTCCCATAGTGGTTTCGTGCATACATTGAGGTTGGTTTTCCGATGTTGGTTTAAATTGCAGAAATTGTGATGTGCATTTGTATAAGTAGTTTATAGATATATTATTAGCCTTGATTGTGTGCTAAATTGATCGTTGAAATCTAATTTTAAATCATGCTTGCCTGATAAATTGTTTAGCCTAAATTTATTTAACTTTTCGCGTTTGAATTGCTTAAATTGTGTTGGTGTGCATGTTTGGTTTTTTGTGGGTGAAATCCGAGTAACCCGAATTCAACCAAACAACTTGAATTTCCCAATGATGTATTGGGTGACATTGTTCTTAAGGGAAAAATCGTTGTTTTGTTGAATTTAGATCAAATGGGCGGTGTCTGAGTACCCCGGCATAGATAATCATTGCGGCTAAGCTTGAATTGAGTAGAATTGTCTTTGAGTTTAGTTATCATAGACTATTCATTGAGAATTGGAGTTTGGGTTGGAAATCTGGCACGTCGGGCCATTTTGTGAGTTGAATCGAGCTCGCTGAGTGACTCAGTGGTTCACTACTTGGGGGGGGGGGGGGGGGGGGGGGG
>JAJOOH010000617.1:0-33273 GCA_029582605.1 Solanum gracilifrons
AAAAGAGGTATCACGAATAACCATGCTTTGTTTAGAAGAGAGTCTATTATGAACTTCAGACAAGGAGTAAGGAGCAGAATAATTAAACTCATCTTTAACCTTTTTATCATTAGGAATATTAGATGAAGAGCTAGTTTTACCAACAGCCAATTGAATGATCTTTTCACGAAGAGTATTATTGGTAACTTCTTTTAGAAGTTCTATCACATTGTCTACAGTGATAGTGAACATATTCATGTCTTCGAACTGAGATTGCAGCTTGTAGAATTCATCATGTTCGCAGTGACAAATATCACCATGACATTTGCAAGCATCATTCGAATCTTGTTGAACCTTACTAGATGACTCAGGTTGCTCATCCTCTGTTGCATAACTTGCTTCAGAACCATCATAATCTGATTTGGAACCAGAAGTATATACTAAACTATAAATCTTCTCTTGAATATCATCATCAAGTTCTAGAGTCTTAAGCTTTTCCAGCTTACAATTTGGAGCTATATGCCCAAATTTTCCACATTTATAACACTTAATCTTATCGAGATCTCGCCTTGATCTATTCTTGGTAAATCTATGAGATTTACGATGAGCCCTACGCTCATCTTTTTCTTCTATAGTCCTTCTAGATCTTCTTTTCTTATGATGAGATCTATGAGATTCTGATTTAGAAGTTTCTCGGTTGGTGCTTTTAGAAGCATCCGGTAAACCGAATTGAGTACAAAAATCTCCTAATTGAGACTTTTCTCTGAGCTTATCCATCTTAAGCTGTCTTGAGAGTTTTAACTCATTGCACAAATTTATGCCTTCTTGCGTACAAGCCCCAATAAGCTTTCCATAAGTAAAATAACTATAGGGAATAATTCCTTGTGGATTTCTAAGAGTCTTTTTTACTCTTTCTGCAAATAAAGAAGCTAAACCATCAATAATTTTGGCTTTCTAGAATTCTAAACCATTTTTGGGAAGTTCCATTACCCGACTTAAATAAGTGTCTTTATACCATCTAAACTCACCTAAATGTCTACATCTAAGACCATTTAGTAGAGATCTAATGGTTTCATATTTATTGGTAAATCTACCACTAAAATGTTCAAGAATAGTCAAAATTAGTGTATACACAGCGTCTTCTCTATTTTAAACAAGGGCAAAGCCTAAATTATCAACTCCTTCATTTACTGCATTAGCATTAATTAATGTTGTTCTCGCATCAGAGGGCATATAGTTATTCCACCATCCTCTAAGTTGACTGATAAATCCTGTAATAATCATCTTGCAAATGGTCTTGTCTGTGTTATTAACACTTTTGTAGATAGTAGCATACATAAGCATCCTATGAACCATAATCGTCAACTGCCTATGAGCTAACCCATCGAGACTCCATTCATAAATCTCACTTCCACTATAAGAAGTGTCAGTTTGATTCCAATCTCTTTCCTCTATTAAAACATCTTGAGGAGTAGGCCTGGGATAGTAATATGTTTGCATACTAGGTTTTCTAGCATTAGCAGTATTACCACTATTCTTCTTTGGATACCCATGAAGTTTATTAACTTTCATTTCCACTTGAGTTTTGAAATCAAAAGTGCCTTCCATCTCATTTGCAAAATCTTCAGCGAGACTTATTGGTTTCGCACTTGCACCAAATTGAGAAAACTTTTTATCAAGAAGATTTTCAAGATCGTACAAAGGTCTAAGAATAAAATCCTGAATCTCATGAGGCCTTTGAATATGAACATCAGGCTGTTTTGACGAAGAAGCCTGTTCCGAAACTTGTTTCACAGATTTCACCTTATCATCAATTTGAACAATCAGATTAGACAGACTATCTAATTTTTTGTCTAGAGATAAAATATGTTCACCGATAGCTTCAACATATAGACCCAAATAATTGTTTTGATAAATAAGAAGATTAATTTCATTTATACTTACTGCGGCGACCTCATTATCAATAAATTTATGAAAAACAGTAAAAGTAATACCAGTATTATTTGGTAAAATAAACGGAGCTTGAGGAGGCTAAATAGATTGAATAATATTACCTGATTCATCTTTGTAAGATCGTTCAAGAACGTTGATGAATAAAGGAAAATTAGTGTTTATAAACCAAGGCACAAAGAACATAATATGATTATGTAATGCACAAGTTTCATAAAACTCTTGAGAAATATTATTTAAATCTTCTTCACTATAAGTGTCAAAAAACCAAGTTTTAAACCGGTTCCATTTTTCATTTAAAAATTCATTTTGAATAAATTTTCTCGCCAGTGAACCTGGACTAAAATCAATTTGATGTTAACTCATTATTAAGCATCATTAAGATTAAAATCCATCTCGGATACAGAAGGAATATCCTAATCAGAAACATCAGATGATTTATCATTTGTTTGAACAATGTTTAACCGAGGATCAATTTTAATTTTTTGTTTATCTGCAGATATAACTGTTGATAAAGTATGTAATGAAGCAGCACAATTTCTAGCTGGACCATAACAAGGTTCTATCGGAGAAATATGTTGAATAGCTAGTCTTCTATCAGAAGGAAAATAATGTCTATAATAAGGAACACTTTTTTCATCAAACTGCATACAAATTTTCCATCGGAATTTTGACTAATATGAGAATATTCAGAATTGGTGACAACATCTGTCAGTTGTTCAGGGGGTATAACAGAATCTAGAGTCCAAGTTGTAGGAAAATTAATTTCTTCCCATTTTATAGGCTTTCTAGTAGTGACCTTAGATCTGGCGAAATTAGTTTCTACCAAAATAGTTTGATCAGATGTATCATATAACTTACATCTAGGATTCAAAGTAGCAAGTAATTTAAAATAGATTCTCTATGACAAGTAGATTAATTCAGAACCAGCTGCATAGTTATAACCATGCATCTTAACATTCAAAGTTAAAGCATCTAAGATATTAGAATCAGTCAAAGATAACTGCAAATTTGGCAGAGCATTAAAATAAACTGGGCCATAGGCCACTGTAGATTATATCGAACCCACCAAAGACTGTCAAAAATTAAGATTTCTCGCATCACGAAGAGCAGCTAAGAAAGTCTCTGGTAAATCTTTAAGAGTCAAAGGCTTGAAAGCAATTTGAACCATGCCAATATGCAAAAATTTATATTGAGATTTATATGATTCAATATCACGCTTATTTAATAAACGAATAGTTTTTTCTGACAAGTTTAACGCCAAAGATTGCTCAGTTGTTTTAATCAACTGTTTATTTGAGATTTTATCAAACCAACCATAATCATAAATAGTTTTTATATTCACTTTCGTAATAGTCCATTTGTTTAATAAATCAAGGTTTTGAGGTATATCTACCTCTTCTAACTGAGTACTTTTAATATCTTCTTGATCCATAAAAGAGAGAATATATCTATGCCGAAATTTTTCACATCAATTATATATAAACCATGAAAGTTCCTAGGTTCTGATACCAAAACGATATAAGATCACTGACCTGGCGATGGTCAGCCCAGTCATAGATCAACCAAGTCAATATCATATTATGCTCGTTGTGCCTTGGTTTATAACCACTTATTTGCCTTTATTCATCAACGTTCTTGAACTATCTTACAAAGATGAATCAGGTAATATTATTCAATCCATTTATGCTCCTCAAGATCCGTTTATTTTACCAAATAATACTGGTATTACTTTTCCTGCTTTTCATAAATTTATTGATAATGAGGTCGCCGCAGTAAGTATAAATGAAATTAATCGTCTTATTTCTCAAAACAATTATTTGGGTCTATATGTTAAAGTTATTGGTGAACATATTTGTTCTCTAGACAAAAAATTAGATAGCTTGTCTAATCTGATTGTTCAAATTGATAATAAGCTGAAATTTGTGAAAGAAGTTTCAAAACATGCTTCTTCGTCAAAACAGCCTGATGTTTATATTCCAAGGCCTCTTGAGATTCAGGATTTTATTCTTAGACCTTTGCACGACCTTGAAAATTTTCTTGATAAAAAGTTTTCTCAATTTGGTGCAAGTGCGAAACCGATAAGTCTCGCTGATGATTTTGCAGATGAGATGGAAGCCACTTTTGATTTCAAAACTCAAGTGGAAATGGAAGTTAATAAACTTCATGGGTATCCAAAGAAGAATAGTGGTAATACTGCTTATGCTAGAAAAACTAGTATGCAAACATATTACTATCACAGGCCTACTTCTCAAGATGTTTTAATAGAGGAAAGAGATTGGAATCAAACTAACATTTCTTATAGTAGAAGTGAGATTTATGAATGGAATCTCGATGGGTTAACTGATAGGCAGTTGACGATTATGGTTCATAGGATGCTTATGTATGCTACTACCTGCAAAAGTGTTAATAACACAGACAAGACCATTTGCAAGATGATTATTGTGGGATTTACCAGTCAACTAAGAGGATGGTGGAATAATTATATGCCCTCTGATGCGAGAGCAGCAGTAATTAATGCTAAGGCAGTAAATGAAGAAGTTGATAATTTAGGCTTTGCCCTCGTTCAAAATAGAGAAGACGTTGTGTATACACTAATTTTGACTATTCGTGAACATTTTAGTGGTAGATTTACCAATCAATATGAAACCATTAGATCTCTACTGAATGGTCTTAGATGTAGACATTTAGGTGAGTTTAGATGGTATAAAGACACTTATTTAAGTCGGGTAATGGAACTTCCCAAAAATGATTTAGAATTCTGGAAAGCCAAATTTATTGATGGTTTACCTTCTTTATTTGCAGAAAGAGTAAAAAAGACTCTTAGAAATCCACAAGGAATTATTCCCTACAATGATTTTACTTATGGAAAGCTTATTGAGGCTTGTACGCAAGAAGGCATAAATTTGTGCAATGAGTTAAAACTCTCAAGACAGCTTAAGATGGATAAGCTCAGAGAAAAGTCTCAATTAGGAGATTTTTGTAGTAAATTCGGTTTACCGGATGCTTCTAAAAGCACCAACCGAGAAACTTCTAAATCATAATCTCATAGATCTCATCATAAGAAAACAAGATCTAGAAGAAAAACTATAGAAGAAAAAGATGAGCGTAGGGCTCATCATAAATCTCATAGATTTACCAAAAATAGGTCAAGGCGAGATCTTGATAAGATTAAGTGTTATAAATGTGAAAAATTTGGGCATATAGCTCTAAATTGTAAGCTGGAAAAGCTTAAGAATCTAGAACTTGATGATGATATTCAAGAGAAGATTTATAGTTTTCTATATACTTCTAGTTCCGAATCAGATTTTGATGATTCTGAAGCAAGTTATGCAATAGAGGATGAGCAACCTGAGTCATCTAGTAAGGTTCAACAAGATTCGAATGATGCTTGCAAATGTCATGGTGATATTTGTCACTGCGAACATGATGAATTCTACAAGATGCAATCTCAGTTCGAAGACATGAATATGTTCACTATCACTGCAGACAATGTGATAGAACTTCTAAAAGAAGTTACCAATAATACTCTTCGTGAAAAGATCATTCAATTGGCTACTGGTAAACTAGCTCTTCATCTAATATTCCTAATGATAAAAAGGTTAAAGATGAGTTTAATTATTCTGCTCCGTACTCCTTGTCTGAAGTTCATAATAGACTCTCTTCTAAACAAAGCATGGTTATTCGTGATACCTCTTTTGATGATTTAAAAGGAGAAATTGAACATTTGAAGGAAGAAATTAAATTTCTTAAGCAAAATCATATTATATGCGATCACCGTCTTACTCAGATTGAGTCTGCTAATAGCAAAGGAAAAAATAAGGTTGATGAATCTACTGGTGAAGAAAATACTCTTGCCAACACTTTGAATATTGATCCGAAACAAAATATGTTTTTAGGAATGATGTAAATTGTTACAGCTCATAAATGGTATGTTAAATGTACTATATTAATTGATAATACTTTTTCTATAACTAACATTGCTATGATTGATAGTGGCGTTGATGTGAGTTGCATTCAAGAAGGTCTAGTACCAACTAAATATTTTGAGAAAACAACTCATATGGCTAAATCTGCATCTGGTCATGCTTTAGATATAAATTATAAATTATCTAATACTCGTATTTGCCAGAATAAAGTTTGTATTCCTTGCTTCTTCTAGATACTTCATAATCATTTCATTTTGTTCTCCTACAAAACGATACAGGATAACTAACCTGGCGGTGGTCCGCTCAGTCATAGATCAAGCAAGTCAATATTCTTAGGGGTAGTCCAACTACATAAGAAGCGAAATATACAAGAATTTTAATTTAGTTTCTCCGACTGCATGATTTAATTATTTTACCCAAGCAAAGGGCCTGTCAAGAAGCTAATACATACTTTTGAACCGGGTATCAGGCGCCCTACTTATCAAACTCTTTTTCGGGCTAAAAACCATGACTCATCAGACGGAGTCACAAAGACAAAGCCATTAAATGTAGTACTAAATCCGACTGTACCTCAATCTCAGAACCAAGTCAAGAAGCCATACTAAATTTCTTCTATATTTAAATAAAGCTTAGATCTATTCATGGTCTATATAAGAGAGAAGTTAGTTATCCGGCATAAATATAATTTTTTAGCCGGACATAGTCGCGGCTTAGATCGGAGAATTTAAAAAGTAAAAGACAGGAAGAATGAGAAAAGAAAGTACCTTGTCGTTATCAAACCGCAC
The DNA here is from genome assembly GCA_029582605.1 of Solanum gracilifrons. Lineage (NCBI taxonomy): Eukaryota > Viridiplantae > Streptophyta > Magnoliopsida > Solanales > Solanaceae > Solanum > Solanum gracilifrons. Next base: position 6,644 of record JAJOOH010000617.1, read on the forward strand.
ACTTTATTATTCCGGCCAAAATCCGGCAAGCTTACAAATCTTAGTAAGAAAAGTTTACAAGAAAGAGAGAGTGTGCAAAACGGAAGAGAGGGTTTCTAAAATCTGCTACTTAATTAAAGAAACACAAACTTATTTATAGAAAAAGAAAACATCTTTGTACAGGATATTGGGCCCTATCTGGGTCTTGGTACCAGTGTATCTACTGTTGAGCTACAGTGTTGCTACAGTAATCCGGGTGTTTTACTGTTCCGAAAAAGCTTAACACTGCTACATCTTGTCCTTTAGATTTGCCAAAAAATCTTCAGCTTTCTTCAGTGCATCTACTGGACTTTCTTCTTCATATGGTTGAGCTTCGTGCATATCTTCACTTGTTTCACTACGCATTGATAAATCTGATTTTGCATAATAACTTACATTTAGAAGAATATTTTTCTTTACTTCTTCTAGATACTTCATAATCATTTCATTTTGTTCTCCTTCATCATGATTAGAAATTTTTCTAGCCATATGTTTTACGGAGGTTGAATCATCAGTCATAATTCCTTTATTAGGAATCGATTTATAATCGTGTATGGTTTTCGTTATTAGATCCAGCAGTTTTTGTCCGTATATAGACTTTGTTTGAGGATCTTTCTTCATCAACTAGTCCCAAAAATTATTATAATAAGTTCTGTATAGGCAAGGGATTTGTTCCTCAATAAAATCTACTTTCGGAACCCATTTGTGAATCCATGGAACAGAGAATTCTATAAAAAAATATATATGTTCAATTTGTTGAAAATAACAAATATGTTCTTAATGATATAACTTGTTGAGATCTGGGAAAATCTTGACCCATTCTTTGTATAACTTGAGAAATGGTTCGGGCAATATTTTTATGGTTGTCCCGTGGTATGACCACCAGTTTAAAAACCAATTTGGTATAGGGTTAACAAATATCTTGGCACATACTTTTATAAACCAAGTATGTTTATGCCTCTCATTGTTATAACAGAGGACTTTATTAAATGCCTGAATATAATCCCAATACGTAAACTTACCATGACTTTGTTTAGACTGAATTGTCTTTCGGTCACTGAGGAAATACCCCAATCTTCAATATGAATGATGTGTTTTATAATCATTTTAGAGAAGTTATAAACATTCTCACTTGTATTATATCCTGAAAAATGTTGAAATTCAACACATGTGCTTATCAGCAGAGTCTCATAATATTTTCGAGTTTTGTATGACTCACCCGGGAAATAAAGCCCATTAACTAAATACCTCTGGAATATCTTCCGAGGTTCTTCTTTTCTCTGTATGTCAGAGTTTTCTAAGAGAAATATCATTTCTCTTTTCTTTACCTTTTCATATGTTTGATATCATCAACTTCTTCTTTGGCGATTGAAGCAAAAGTATCACCTTGCTTTAGAGTTAGAAACTCCTGTAGTTTAGCATATAATGGATCACTTTATAGAATATCTTCCAGATGTATTGATGACAAAGCTTTTTCTTGTGCTCTAGAGTTTAAGTTATATAAACTCATCCCTCCTTTTTGTATAATTGGAGTACTAGATGATGAAGATCCGTATGACGATCTTGATGAACTTGGGGATGATCTTCCCCTTCCGCGAGTATAACTGCCTTTTCCTCTAGCCTTGGTTATCCAAGAAGGATCTATCCTGCAAACATAGCATTTAGTTTTAATGATACAAGAGGTTATAGTTTAATCATTCAAGAGGTTATAAACTTCATAACAATAAAATCTTTAATAAAGCTCTTGTTCAATCATGTAATTATTGACGATATCCATCACCATTCCGTCTATAATTCTCCATAATATAAGTTCCTCTAAATCTCTATTAAGATGAACTGCCTTCAAAATCGTAACCAAATCTTTATCAGGAAAGAAGTCAAGAAAAACCATAAGAAGAAAGATATTCTCTAGATAAGAAGTCAAGAAAACCCATAAGAAGAAAGATATTCTCTAGATAATAATAATAATAATAATAATAATAATAATAATAATAATAATAATAATAATAATAATAACAATAATAATAATAACAATAATAATAATAATAATGCCACAACCCAAAAATGGATGTAATGGCACTCGTCTTATCCCATCAAGACAAGTCAGCCTAAAACCCAACTAATACAGTGAATGCAAAGGTAAAACGTGAATAAAAGTCTAATACTATAAAATACTGCGGAAAAGAAGGTCAACTTAATTAAACCTCCAAAACCTGGTTGTCACGTGTACAAGCCTCTGTATTACAACTTAATCAAAAGAAAAATACAAGTCTCATATGACATTGTTTCTAGAGTAGAACAAGATCATAAATAGGAGTAAGAAGGTCCGTTGAAATGACAATCATCTACCTCACAAACCTCCATAAGAATCCTCAGACAAGGAGAAGAGAAAAAAATCACAAAGGTTCGGTCTAGTAACTTACAAAAATATAGAAGCAAGGGGTGAGTACCAAACCACACGGTACTCAGCAAGTAAACTTCTAAACACAAGCTAAGGGAATAGAATACGGGTACTCCTTACACCCCAACCTAACCTCAACAACTACAACCGGCATAAAACCAGCCCAACCTAACAGTTTACTGTTTACATAGCACCCTGCTCAACAACAATCACTTTAACAAATTACATATCCTCAACAACAAACTCAATATTCATCAATCACAACTTTCACAAAAAGGCACTCACAAATATCAACAACACACAAGTTCAAGTTCATCAAATAGAGGTAGTCAAATATCAAGTACTTTCCAACCACTAATAAAACACATAATCATCAACAATGAAGGATGTCATGGGATACAATGCAATATGACACCATGAAATGATATGCCTCAAAATACCAAGTACTCTCTCAACCGTATATACATGATACTTCTCGGAAATACATCGAGAGTTCATGACCCATGGGGGACTCGCATGGTCCATATACCAACACAGACGATCTCCAGGTGTCTGTGCGGCCGATCTCAACGCACTATCATAAATCAAATAAATTTCACACGGACGATCTCCACGTGCCCAAATTATAATCTTAACAGCTCACCATCCCCAGCACGAACGATCTCCACGTGCCTAACTTATACTCAATCTCATGTCAATGCATATACACAATATGATTTCAATAAAAGGGATGATGCATCTCAATCAAATATCAATATGATATGTAATCACCTCAGCTATCACTAGTATACGGGTTCAATAAAGAACACAATCACACATAAGAAATCAAGTCAATAATACATCAACTAATGCCCATATGTTTTGGCATTCTCGAATTACAATCCGCATTCTATAGTAATAAACTTTCCCTTTATAACACCGGTACTTGTACCAATGCCCGTCACAAACAATTATCAACACATCACAGACAAACAATTAATCACATTGCTTTTTATTATCCCGGTTTCATCATTAGAATTAATCAATGTGGACAAGTTAACCCATCACCAAGTCTCATTACCCCCAAACACATATTACAAGGAAATACAAGAATTTCATACACTTAACAAGGGTTTAGAAATGCACTTGCCTCAATCAATCAAGAATTCACCCTGTGACTTGAGTCTTCCCCTTCTGTTGGGCTTCCAAATCAATGTAATCTATTCAAATAAATCACCACAATAGGATTTTGAAAGTAACAACACCCACATTACTATGTGTTTAGCCTTGACCTAAAAACTCACCCAACTCTATAACAAGTTTCTAAATCGTAATGCCAACCAATAGGTCAAATCTCATATTTCCTAAATTTCAAGGCTAGGGTCAAGTTCCAATATCTCCAAATATCATGTATATAATGATATTCATATGATGCAATACACCTACTTATTTAATTATATGCCTTAATATATCAAAACTTGAAACATATTATGATAGTAAAATAAGAATTAATAAATACGAGAACCACTGGTTACGAAACCAGTGGTGGAACCTCATAAGCCAAGGAGCCAACTCCTCTCATGTAACCTCCCCACGAATCAGACCCCAATTTCAAAAATATGTAGCCAACAATCAGCTAAATCTCATTCTTATTAGCCTTCAATAAATAACCTTAACTTTCCAATTCAAATATAATATAATATTGTTATATAAATATATATGCAGCAATTAATGAAAGCATATGCATATGAGAAATTGAAAATTTTGGTTGAATTTTCCTTACGTGAAGTAGTTCTTCCATCTTTCAGTTCCTCCATCTTTGGTCCGTGTTCACGCCACACGCATGCAGGTTAGTTTTCTGCTCCACTTTATTTTATTTTCTGAATAAATCAGGTTCTAAAAGTGACAAACCCTAATAACCTATTTTAATATTTTAGACTTGGCCTATTATTATTTATAATAAACAAATTACCCGCAAATTAATTAACTATAGTTAAATGAATATTCAAAATTATAAAGAAAAGACATTGTGGGTCCGGATCATTACATTATTCACCACTAAAAACCATGTTCGTCCTCAAACATAAGGAAGAAGACGAAGTAAGAATAACCAACATTACTGAAATTCTAAGTTATGACCTACTAGTCGGTATTCATCTCTCTATGTGAGCTCCTCTTAAAAACCATTTAGTCAAGAACAACTACTAAGAACTGAACTTTCGAATCAAAATTTGATAGATCTACAAATCAGAAGTGATTACCCAGCCACAAACTAACTCATGAATCTAATATAAATTGAAACCCACTGGACCTTAATACAACCATCATGACAAATCTTTTCTCACATAACCAAGAAAACATTTTGAATCGATACTGCTACGGCCAGAAGCGAACTTGAACCAACAACCACACAACTCATCACAAATCTTATCAAGATTTCCTTTTCACAACACAATCTTTTCACGAGTCTAAGTTATAAAAATATGATCTTTAGACATCAGATACTAATCAAGAGAGGATCAAACACATCTAACCCAGAGAATAAAATGATCATCTAGCCACCTAGAGAGCGATATACCCAAGCATACAAACCTCTAACAACGCTATCGGGATGCTAGATCAGTAGTTGTGACTATAGATAAACCTTAAAAAAATTAGTAAAACTAGACCCAATGGTCCCCACATCCAATCACACCTAGTCGGAACGTGACCTCGACGATGAGATGCATATTTAAAACTGTTGTACAACTATAACTATTCGTGGTAGCTCTTCTATAAGTTCTCATAAGCAAGATTGTGCGTGTAGAACTACTGGTATACTCCAACTATCTCAGACAACACCAAATCTATCATAACTGAAATGACCAATTCTGTCCTAGGATCCTATCATATCAATAGGACATAAGAGGATCGGTACATCCGATCCACCACTAGGAATTCACCCATAGATATAGAAACACACGTGAGCATATACAACGTATTATACTCCAAATCATGTCCGAAACGAAGTAGGTGGGTCACATAAGAATGTACGGAACCAAAATCGAATAACACAATGTACTCCCTCCATAACGCCTATATCAAACATTTTCATTCATATGATTCTATCTCTTTGATTTTTAGCCACCACAATCAATCAGTCTGATCCCCATTACAATATTACAAATACTTGATTCATCAAACCCCACGTACTTCTCACAGTACTCCACTGAACCCAACACTCTTAATATCAACAAACATCATAACCACACCAATTATTTACCTTACTCTCAAACTGTCACTAGTATAAAAGTCTTCTTAGCAAACATTGTAGCTCTAAAAATTTTCAACTATGGGCTCTCTATCTTTCCATTTAACCATTTCATGATAAATACGGGTCACACCCAAGACTGATAATACTAATTTCAAATCTAAAAATACTTTTTCATCGAGGTGCAATAATTGAATCACACCCAATGTCAACTTCACGCGAACTTTCACTTACCATTTTCAACTACCATTCATACCATCATGTACCTCATGCCAAAACTCAAAGAAATCCCTGGTCACTCCAATAATTCTATATAATATAAGCTCATAACCTCTACTCACCATCAAATGCCTATGTAACACATCATAACAGTTAATGTTGTCTCATAAAAATAGTAGTTTCAATTCCCTCAAAATCCTCAATAACCAATGAATAATTGTAGGTCCACACCGTTGAATATCAATAAGTTACCTATCATAATTTGTACAATCTAGCTTAACATAACCACATAGAATCTTCCACACACAGTTGCTTTTCACCCAACCAAAACTCAATCCTTAGAGAAGTCGATGATAACTTTCTAGTAAGTCTATACCGAACTAGTTCACATCTCACAGTCATATCTAACCTCATAGGCAAAATTAATAAATCCTTCAACTACAAACCAAGGGTTTATATGAGAGGTCTTATTCCTTCAGTTTTCTTAAATTCTTCCCATTACAAAAAATTCTAAATATCTTGAACCCTTTAATAGACCAGACTCTTGTTCCTTCTGTTGACTCGCTTACCAATCTTTTTCTTTGGCCAACAACGCCTGACATTTTTACCTTATCCTCAAAATAACAACTTTCGATGAAACATTTTTTTAGGTCCTTTAAAAATCAAAATAACACACTTTATGACTCAAAACATATACAAGTCCTTCCAAATTCTCAATATTCAATGTGATCGATCATTTCTTACCTTACCAATCTACACCTTGACAAAACATACTATCACGAACATAAACTCGACATGAAAAACTTGATTTTTTTTTTTGAATGCACGTATCTTAGCTTATCATTGATCTCCTCTCCATCGACCTTATCATATCTTTCGCTAAAAATTCAACCATACTCATTATCAACCTCAAAACCACAAAAGAACTTATCATCACACTCGAATTGAATGTATGTACACTCATTTTTCAAGCCTTATCCAATAGTTTTTAACCAATTTGATGAACCTGTAAAACTATTACCATAACAAGAGCAAAAGGAAAGAAACCACGTGTTTCTGAACCCAATTTTCTACTATCTTAGGATACATCTTTTGTCCTTGCACTCAAAGTAAATATATTTGTTCTCGGTCTCCTCTTTCCAAAGATTAAACTACATTACACTAATTCTTTTCATTTATGACTCTAGCTCCTTTCAATTTTATTCAAGCGGTGTCTCAACACCTCCTATAACTTTCCATGCAATCAAGCTACTCACCAATAGTAGCAAACCACAATCTTAGATACTTGTAAGACGTCATTACAATACAAAAAAATTGTTAATCAATAATCCTTATCATACAGTTGCATCTCAATCATAATTCATCACAAACTCTTTTTACCATTATACTCGGTTAGCCCTTCCCATCAACACGAAGTCACCCTTGTCATCGACATGACATCTCAAACCCAGCTATACCAATCAAATCCAAAGGACTAACTTAATTTTATACGTACTTTCTTACTAAAATTATCAATTGTCTTCACATAAGTATACTCTTTAGGACTTTCTTTACCCATAAGCTTGTCATTCAAATATCGATCCACTTTATTGGACCTTACGATGAAATCGCTAGTCCTCATTTAAAACCCTCGAGATACACTTCACAACCTAAATGCGTTAATACCATACCAATGATCCACCACTAAAATCTTCATTATACACACTGCTTAACCCCAAACATCTGCAGTAACAACCTAATTGGTTTCTCAAATGTAAATGCAACACCGAATCTCATTATACGAGCATGTGATACAACTGATAACTCTTTAAGTAGTTAGTATTCGCACTTGAAAATTTACGTATCCGTTTCCATGTACCACTAGTACCACATCGTGAAAGTCCATTAGATCCACCACTTGAACACAACATACTTACTGAAAAGATTGTACCCAAATAGCCCATACATTTCTATCCATTTCTATTCATGAATTACTGCAATACACTACCAAATCTGTTCGGCCTCTCATCCAAAGCGATATCCATTTCTTCATATATCATGTCGATAGTAGAAATAACACACTTCATCAGTCTAATAGTTGTATCATGACCCTTTTGATATACACTTAATATATAAAATCGTAGTAGAAATTCTAAACTTAATTGGTGTAACATTATTCTCATCATTCTCTAGGCAACCTATTCATTTTATGACAACTTTACTAATTGTATTTTCCAAAGTTACAAGGTTCATTATCTAGCCATCATTTTAATCATTCCACTCTCAATTGTCAAACCACTCAAGATATTTCCTATACCCCACAAGTATTATTCCCACTACTAGGTTACTAACCTGAAAATAATAACAATAATAATAATAATAATGTCACAACCTAAAAAAGGATGTGATGGCACTCATCTTATCCCATCAAGACAAGCCAGCCTAAAACCCAACTAATACAGTGAATGCAGAAGTAAAACGTGAATAAAAGTCTAATACTATAAAATACTACTGAAAACAAGGTCAACTTAATGAAACCCCCAAAACCTGGTTGTCACGTGTACAAGCCTCTGTATTACAACTGAATCAAAAGAAAAATACAAGTCTCATATGACATTGTTTCTAGAGTAGAACAAGATCATAAATAGGAGTAAGAAGGTCCGTTGAAATGACAAACATCTACCTCACAAACCTGCATAAGAAGCCTCAGACAAGGAGAAGAGAAAAAACTCACAAAGGTCCGGGCTAGTAACCTACAAAAATATAGAAGCAAGGGGTGAGCACCAAACCACACGGTACTCAGCAAGTAAACTTCTAAACACAAGCTAAGGGAATAGAATACGTGTACTCCTTACACCCCAATCGAACTTCAAAAACTACAACCTGCATAAAACCAGCCCAACCTAACAGTTCACAGTTTACATAGCACCCAACTCAACAACAATCAGTTTAACAAATTACATATCCTCAACAACAAACTCAATATTCATCAATCACAACTTTCACAAAAAGGCACTCACAAATATCAACAACACACAAGATCAAGTTCATCAAATAGAGGTAATCAAATATCAAGTACTTTCCAACCTCCAATAAAACACATAATCATCAAGAATGAAGGATGTCATGGGATACAATGCAATATGACACCATGAAATGATATGCCTCAAAATACCAAGTACTCTCTCAACCGTATATACATGATACTTCTCAGAAATACATCGAGAGTTCATGACCCATGGGAGCCTCACGAGGTCCATATACCGACACGGATAATCTCCAGGTGTCTGTCCGGCGATCTCAATGCACTATCGTAAATCAAATAAATTTCTCACGGACGATCTTCACGTGCCTAAATTATAATCTTAACATCTCACCATCCCCAGCACGGATGATCTACACGTGCCAAATTTATACTCAATCTCATGTCAATGCATGTGCACAATATTATCTCAATAAAAAGGATGATGCATCTCAATCAAATATCAATATGATATGTAATCACCTCAGCTATCACCAGTATACGGGTTCAATAAAGAACACAATCACACATAATAAATCAAGTCAATAATATATCAACTAATGCCCATATGCTTTGGCATTCTCGAATTACAATCCACATTCTATAGTTATAAAATTTTCCTTTATAACACCGATACTCGTACCAATGCCCGTCACAAACAATTCTCAACACATCACAGACAAACAATTAATCACATTGCCTTTTATTAACCCTTTTTCATCATTAGAATTAATCAATGTGGACAAGTTAACCCATCACCAAGTCTCATTACCCCTAAACACATATTACAAGGAAATACACGAATTCTATACACTTAACAAGGGTTTAGAAATGCACTTGCCTCAATCAATCAAGAATTCACCCTGTGACTTGAGTCTTCCCCTTCCATTGGGCTTCCAAATCAATGTAATCTATTCAAATAAATCACCACAATAAGAATTTAAAAGTAATAACACCCGCATTACTATGTATTTAGCCTTGACCTAAAAACTCAGCCAACTCTATAACAAGTTTCTAAATCGTAATGCCAACCAATAGGTCAAATCTCATATTTCCTAAATTTCAAGGCTAGGATCAAGTTCCAATATCTCCAAATATCATGTATATAATGATATTCATATGATGCAATACACCTACTTATTTAATTATATGCCTTAATATATCAAAACTTGAAACATATTATGATAGTAAAATAAGAATTAGTAAATACGAGAACCACTGGTTACGAAACCAGTGGTGGAACCTCATAAGCCAAGGAGCCAACTCCTCGCATGTAACCTCCCACGAATCAGACCCCAATTTCAAAAATATGTAGCCAACAATCAGCCAAATCTCATTCTTATTAGCCTTCAATAAATAACCTTAACTTTCCAATTCAAATCTAATATAATATTGTTATATAAATATATATGCAGGAATTAATGAAAGCATATGCATATGAGAAATTGAAAATTTTGGTTGAATTTTCCTTATGTAAAGCAGTTCCTCCATCTTTGATCTGTGTTCACGCCACACGCATGCAGGTTAGTTTTCTGCTCCACTTTATTTTATTTTCTGAATAAATCAGGTTCTATAAGTGACAAACCCTAATAACCTATTTTAATATTTTAGACTTGGCCCATTATTATTAATAATAAATAAATTACCCGCAAATTAATTAACTATAGTTAAATGACTATTCAAAATTATAAAAAAAAAGGCATTTCGTGCGTGGATCATTACAAATAATAATAATAATAAAAGAAAAATATTAATAATAATTAAAATAAAATAAAATAATAATAATAATAAGAGCACCAGCACCAGCAACAACAACAAAAATAGTAATAATAATAAAAATAATAATAATAATCATAATGGGTAGTCAAAGATGTAGAGTTAAGAATTATGCTTCCAGTGCACCTTCACTGAAACAATCTCTTTGGTCCTAAGCTTTCGGACCTGCCTATCCAAAATGACTATAGGCACCTCCTTGAAAAATAAGTCTGGACCCTATTTTTTTTATCATAGCGTCAAAAATCTCAGCCTCAGGCCTCCCTAGAAAAGCATAACACTGGTCATATCGGCCACCTGTAATATAAGTAGAACCTCTACCTCCACCATGTGGAGCTAGAGTACCCCTACCAGTAGTCCTGCCACCTCTACCACACTAAACTCTGCCTCGACTCCTGGCCGGAGGTGCTAAATATCTAGCAGGAGAAGCTGAATAAGAATGTTGAGGTCCTCAATAAGCTTGTAGAGAACACTATCACATCATATGATCTTGATGTCCTCAATAATCTTGTAGAGGACACTATCACATCATAGATCCCCACAAGTAAAGCAATATCTCTACACATGTAACTATTGTTGCACACCAAACGAACTACCATGGCCATCTCGGCTAGAACCATAGGATACACGGGTTGACTGTCCACTCTTAAATGCTAGCATAGAAGCATGAACCGGTATGATGCAATTCAGATTGCACCAAGGCCCTTCACGCGAAGTCAAGCTAGAGACCTTCACAAGTTGCAAGGTTATTCATGAAATTAGAGGTCATTCAGCTCGTGTTGGTGAAAAACAAAGGGTTCCATGCCTTGAAGATAGCATGGGGGAACACTGCCACTTTTGGCGAGCCGAAGCCAGTCGACGCGTCGCCCAATGGCTTAGGCATTGACCCCAGCTCGCCTAATGTTCCAAAATGTGGCTAGAAGCAGGAACCATCGCCGAACCAAAGGACGAGTCACTGAGTCCACTAGGCGAGCCCGACTTCGCTTACCCATTATCCATTCCGAGTCAATTGTGTGCCCCTTTTTGCACTAATTACCTAAAACTATAAATAGGTAGTTTGTGTTCATTTTAGGGAAGACTATTTTGAATATTGAAAATTGAAAACTCTTGTATGAGTGTTGAGCTTGGTAAAGCTTATGTTGAACATTGCTTAGAAACATCGGTTGCAAGGTGAATCCAATTTCCTTGAGGTCGTCTTAAGAGTTAGGTGCTATTGTAGGATCAACGAACTGAGGTCTTAGGGTTTAATATACCCTTCAGTTGCTTTTTGTTTCCTCTTTATGTGTCTATCTATCTGTCTTTACTTATTGTCTTTTGATTTCCGCATTTTATCTGTAATTCATTTTTGAGAATTACATCATTTGGTATTAGAGCAGGGCTTAGATTTGTTCCCACGAATTCCAGTCTTGGGTTGTTACAAAAAAAAAGAGTCAAAATCATTTTGAAGAAAACCCCAAAAATATTTTGTCGATTTGAAAATTTGTTTGAAATTTCTAAGGTTAGATTAGTGCTCCCTAACCTTATTTGAGTTTGGGTCTGAGATTTGGTGAAGTCTAAAGCCCTATTGAATAATCCACCATTGAAGGGTGAAGAAGCTTGAAGAAGGTCCAAGTGGTTTTTGAAATCTTAAGATTTTGGCAAGGAATTGAAGCCTAAAAAGTATTGGGGTTTGTTCCATATATCAAAGAGAGCTTGTATCTCAACTTTCATAAAATTTCGAGCAAAAATTATTGAGGGTTAATTTTTGGGTCATCATCTTGTTCTTGTGTTCTTGAGGGATATTCAAATCTTCAAAAAGAAGGAGTTTAATCCTAAAAGGAAGGAAAGAGAAAGTGGATAAGTGTTTGTACATAAGGGAATTTACTAAAAGGGGTAAGGACTAAAGGAAAAAAAGGACTGGGGGACCACAAGAGCACAAATTCGGAGGTCTTCAGGAGCAGGTACTGGAACTTTGGGCGAGCTCGACTTGGCTTGGCAAAGTCCACTCGGCGCCTCGCCCTTTGGGCAGTGTGGTCGCCGAGTTGCCTTACCTTGGCTGGTATACACTAGAACTTTTAGTGAGCTAAGCTTTGCTCGCCAAGTCCAATCGACGCTCCGCCGAACTGCTACCCAGATCGCCAACTTGCCTCAAGCTTCTGTAAATTTTGACAACCCAAACTTCAAGTTGGCGAGCTGCACTTCAACTTTGGCAAGAAAACAGGTCATTTGGCGATCAGAAACTCATTTTATGCTCCTAATCTCAGGTTCAAATTCCTTAGTTTCTTTTCTTTGATTCTCAATCGTTCTCAAGATTCTTAAACTAATTTTCAACTCGTAATTGATCTACTTGTTGATCATTGGTTTTTGAATTCACTTATTTGTTAGTGCCATTTCTTTTCGTGCTTTTATTCATTTTTGCTTCGTAGTTAAATTCTTGATTCAAGTCCGTTTTGCTTTAATCGAGTCATCCGTATTTTCTTAAAAATGAAAATCCATTCCGACCAAGAGTAGAATTTGACACTTTGTGATCAACCTAGTATAAGAAATTTTCAACTTTAGCCGCGCCAATTTAAGAGGCAATCAAAGATATGTAAACACGAGTGATTGTGAGTTCATTTTACTAACGCTAACGTTGTTTGTTATTTTGTTGAGTTGTATTATTGCTAGGTATAATGGAAACCGGAAGTGAAACCCAACCACCTACCGGGGTTATTACTTTGGAATCCATAACGGAGGCAATTACTAATATGGGTTGGAGGATGGGGAACATAGAAGGGCAACTGGCCACCGTGAAGGGTAGTGTACTGAGGATAGATGACAGAATGATAAATGTGGAAGGTGGAGTTAACTCTACTAACTTCACACCACAAGCTACTTTTCGTGCTTCCACAAGTGGGCACGACCACACTAATTCTCCCACTATCACACCCGAAACCATCCATCAAATGTTCAGCCAAACACCCATCCGTTTCGGGTTCAATGTCCAAAATCCAAATAGACCTTTCCAACCTCCATTCAATCAAGAAGTTCCACCAAACCAAGCACCACTAAACAAAAATACACCCTACCAAATGCCACAAACCCAACCAATTCCCGTGATACAGGAGAGGAATGATGGGTACCAAGGGAGATATGAAGGTGAGGGTGAAGAAACGCCATGGAACGAAGCTGCAAGAAATCAACCAAGAGGTCAAATGGGGTATATAGGATGATGAGGTAGATTTGGTCCGGTACCACATGGGGGAAGACAATATGGTGACTAACCTCAAGGTGGAGAATCACGAGAAGCCTATGCCAATCAAGGGTTGGTCAAGAATTAAGAAAAGGACATGGTAACCAATATCAAGGGGAAGCCCAAAGAGGTTACTATAACCATGACTAACGTGGAAATGGAGGTCGAGATGTTGGGATCAACTCTATCAAGATTAGTCTCCCATATTTCAAATGGGAATGCGATCCTGATGCTTATCTCGAGTGGGAGTCGCTTTGTGAAATAATCTTGCAAGTCAATGATTTGACCGAGATGAAAAAAAAGTTGCTTTGCCATTGCTCAATTTGAAGGGTATGCTATTACATGGTGGGAGTACATGAAGAGGTATCATCTAGTAGTTCAAGATGGACATCCTCCACCATGGACCGGATTGAAACCCTTATAAGAGTCAAGTATGTGCCGGAAAGTTTTCGTCAAGAGCTACTTGCTAAGTTGTACAACTTGAGGCAAGGAAGCAAAAGTGTTGCGGCTTACTATGATGAGTTCCGAAATTTGATCTGGAAGCTAGAGTACGCCGAGAATGAATGTCACGACACAAAAATGGATGTGATGGCACTCCTCTTATCCCACCAAGAAAAGTCAGCCTAACCCAAGTATCACAAACTATGCAGAAGTAAGACATATTGAAATCTCACAACATCATAAGTGCGGATAACTAAGTCAACTTAATAAAACTCCAAAAACCTGGTTGTCACGTGTACAAGTCTTTAATGCGTTATAGTAAATTTGAAAGAAAATACAAGTTTCAAATGACATTGTTTCTAGAATAAAACAAGATCATAATTAAGGAGAAAGAAGGTCCGCTGAAATGACAAGCTACTACCTCACAAACCTCCACAAGAAGCCTCAAACAAGAAGAAGAGAAAATATTGCAAATGTCCAGGCTAGTAACCTACAAAAATGTGGAAGAAAGGGGTGAGTACCAAACCACACGGTACTTAGTACGTAAACTTCTAAACACAAGCTAAGGGAATAGAATACGGGTACTCCTTACACCCCAACCAAACCTCCACAACTACAACCTACATAAAACCAGCTCAACCTAACAGTTCACAATTTACATAGCTTACAACTCAACAACAACACTCTAACAATCACATATCCTCAACAACAAACTCAATATTCATCAACAACAAGTTCCACATAAAGGCACTCACAAGATAAAAAAAACACACAAGATTATGTTCACCAATGATAAAGATGTGCAATGCAATGAAATGCAATCTCAAGTATAGTGATGCATGTATCACATAGTGATGCACACCCGTTGTCTCTAAGTCCGGGACCCATAGGGGACATATATGTCACGCCCCAAACTGAAGGGGCACAACTGGCTCCTAAGGCCAAAACTCAGGCCCGAGCCCACCCTGCTGAACCATTTGCTACTAGCGCAAGGCAGTCACATGCATTTAAGAAAACAAACAACTATATCTCGGGTTAAAACTAAACCCTCGGCCGGCAAGGCCCCTGTCAACAGATCTACAAAAGAAACAGCTACTCCCAAGAGTTCATATAAAGAAATTGTCAACTAGCACACAAGTCCTGATTGGGCCATCAAGGCCACCATGATCTCTATACCAAAACTAAAAGCATGTATATAACAAGACAATGCATCACACAACTAACAAGCTTCAGCAAACCAACAAACTAGGCCAGCATGGCCATAACGTAGTGGTAAACCCCACACACTAGTCTGCAAGCCTCTAAGAAAATTAACGATTGGCGGGATAGGGCCCCATCCTACCCATAAAAATATGTACAACAAAATCTAACAAACCTCTAAACACTGGCAGCTCCGGAGGAAAGGGGCTAGCCAACCGGATAGAAGTCAATCCTGCTGCTGAGGAGGTCTACTCAGTCGTCTGTCAGGACCTGCACGCATGAATGCAGCACCCCCAGGCAATGGGGCGTCACTACAAAATAATGTACGGAGTATGAAAGGCAATAAGCTATGATCAAGTATCTTAATATACTGGTATAATCTGATAAATAAATCAAGGATAAGATAAGTGTACTGACCTGCTCCTAAATCTAAACTTATCAAAAATAATAAAACAATAACCTAACAGAGCCTCTATAAGCTCGGCAGGTACAAACAGCACACAAGACCACCTACTCAGGCCCCCATAAGCCCGGAAGATGCCAATCAGTCTATATACCCCTATCGGTAGTTCCCTAGCCCTATAGGCAATCACATAGCCCTCTTAGGCATTAATATAGCTTATATACAACTCATAGCCCTCTTAGGCAACAACATAGCCATATAGGAAGCCCATAGCCTTCTTAGGCGTCAATATAGCCCTATAGGCAACTCATAGCCCTTCTAGGCATCAATATAGCCCCGTAGGCAACATATAGCCCTTTTAGTTATCCATTTAACCCCGTAGGCTGGACATAGCCCTTCTAGGCATAAATCACATTCCTGCAGCTAACCACAATATCCCCAAGGGCAATAATAACAATCAAATCGTTAAAAGCGAGCAATCTAATTATAAGCAACATGTACAAATAGCCTCTAAGTCATTTCCAACATAGGGACGCTACAAAATGAATAAGAATCCCGACAAGGGAGGAATATATCAACTCGAGCAACCAATAATCAACAATAACGGCTACAAGTATATCAAGTATATTAAGGAGCATGTTGTAAGTAGGGAATAGCCTTAACATACCTTTTTTTCCGCTAAATTCACGTGGCCTAACGACTTTTAGTCATAACTCCCTCAATACTACATCAAGGTAGGACCATAATCAACACACAAAATAAAAGATACCATGACAATACGATAAAAGTTATGTATTTCCGTCGCAAATTGCTATTTGCTGCTTATAAAAGCTAGAGTCGATGGAAGGAGGGTCTTATCTCGATCTTAGGTTCGTAATACGCCTCAAAACCTTCAAATATATTCAAACCCATGTTGTCCCAACACTAAAGTGTGATATTCTACGCAATCGATAAAACAAATTATACCATGATGATGAGCCCAACACGTAGAACAACTTTTGTCAAGGACTTAAGCCGAGAAAATCTATACTTCACTTGATCCTAGAAATGGGTTTCTTTAATTTCTCTGGTTATAAGCTTAAAAATAAAGAAAATGATCGAAGAAGAAGATATATGCAACTTTCCACCGACCTAGGGCCCCACCTCACGTGCTTGCTTGCGCAGTCCTACGAAAACGTGAATATCTCTCTATTCTGAAGTCGTATGAACAAACGGTTTGATGCGTTAAAAACTAGACTCGTAGACCTTCGATTAGATAGTTTGTGGGCCCCACAACTCTATATAAATTGGGAGAAAACCTCCAAGACATTTGACCCAAATTTCAAAGAAATCTTTAAGAAGGAACTTACGATAACTTCCGCCAACTTTTATTTTGTCACTTACCTAACTTCAAAACTTGAGATGCAACACTTGAACACTTAAAATAGGACATACCACATCATTCTTAATTTATTACCCACCCTCCTTGTCTTTCCATGGAGATACGAGTAATTTTAGACATTTCGGAACGTCGGAGTGTTACATTCTTCCCCCTTAGAAACATTCGTCCTCGAATGAAAAATCTAAGTCACGCGGTTCAGTTCTTAGGAGTTGCCAAAATTTAGGCAGGTATCCTTTGTAAATGTCACTATCCAATAACCTGAAATGCAAAATTTCTAACTTAGGCGTCTCATATGATGACATAAATAGCTAAGCACTATAGCTCCACCATAACAGTGCGAGCAGATGTACAACAACAACCATAATAATAATAAGCAATAGTACATATAAAAAAAATTTAGATAGGTATCTTACCTTACTGCCCTAAAATAAACTGATATGCCATCACCCTGGGGTATGAAACAAGTGAGGATATTTGGACCTCATGCCATCGTCAGCTTCCCAGGTCACCTCATCTCTATTTTTGTTTCTCCACAATACTTTAACCGAAGCCACCTCTTTGGTCCTCAATTTACGGACCTGCCGATCTAAAATGGCAACTAGAGTTTCCTCGTAGGACAACTCCTCTGTGATCTGAACATCCTCAACTTGGACAACCCGTGAAGAGTCTCCTACACACTTTTGTAACATTGATACATGGAAAACTGGATGAACAGATTTTAGCCCTGAAGGCAATTCTAACTCATAAGCCACACGTCCTACCCTCCGAAGGATTCGGTATGGCCCAATGAATCTTGGAGTAAGCTTTCCCTTTTTGCCAAATCGCATAACACCCTTCATAGGCGAGACTTTTAAGAATACCCAATCGTCGACACAAAACTCTAAGTCCATTCGTCGTACATCTGAGTATGACTTTTGTCGGCTTTGAGCTGTTAGCAACCTCTCCCGAATGAGCTTAACTTTCTCCACTGTCTGCTCGACTAAGTCGGGTCAATTCAACCCTGACTCACCTACCTCAAACCATCCAATGGGGGATCTACATTTTCTCCCATACAAAGCCTCATAAGGTGCCATCCCGAAGCTGGAATGATAACTATTATTGTATGTGAACTCAATAAGAGGCAAGTGGTCATCCCAACTTTCCTTGAAGTCCAGCGCGCAGGCCCGTAACATATCTTCGAGTGTCAAAATTGTTCGCTCAGCCTGGCCATCTGTCTGAGGGTGAAAGGCAGTACTAAGATTAACCTGTGTCCCTAATCCTTTCTGGAAGGACTTCCAGAAATTGGCGGTAAATTGTGCTCCTCTATCAGAGATAATAGATACTGGGACACCGTATAGCCTAAAAATCTCTCTAATATAGAGCCCTGCATAGTCTTCGGCCAAAAAAGTAGCCCTGACTGGTAAGAAGTGTGCTGATTTTGTTAGTCTATCAACAATTACCCAAATAGAGTCAAACTTGCGATGCGGTCTAGGCAATCCTGTAATAAAATCCATATTAATTGCTTCCCACTTCCATAAACGAATGGCTATCTCATGAACTAGCCCAGCGGGCTTTTGGTGCTCAACATTCACCTGTTGCCAGTTACGACACTGCGCTACAAAAATCAGCAACGTCCTTCTTCATCCCAAGCCACCAATAGATCTCCTTAATATCATGATACATCTTCATCGAACCAGGGTGAATAGAATAACGAGAATGATGTACCTCTTCCATAATTCGTTGTCGAAGCCCTGCAACATTCATAATACTTAATCGACCGCTATATCTGAGGACTCCATCTACTACTATATCAAATGCTAAAAACTCTTGATCCTGAGCCTTAGCTCTAAGTTGCTCTAAGCTAGGATCCTCTTGTTGTCGTGATTTTACTTCTACAACTAGAGATGATACGGCTGTATCCTGAATTGTGACCCCACTATCGTCTGCCTATAATAATTCGACTCCCAAACTAGCCATCTGATGAAGCTCTCGTGCTAGCTCCCACTTCTCAACACCTAAATGGGATAAATTACCCATAGATCTTCGACTGAGGGCATCGGCTACCACATTTGCCTTTTCTGGATGATATAAAATATCCACGTCGTAGTCTTTCAGTAACTCAAGCCATCGATGCTGTCGCAAATTTAACTACTTCTTTCTAAATATATATTGAAAGCTTCTATGATCTTTGAAGATGTCAACATGAACGCCATACAAATAGTGTCTCCAGATCTTTAATGCATGCACAACTGCAGTCAACTCTAAATCGTGGGTCGGATAGTTCTTCTCGTGCTTCCTTAACTGCCTTGAAGCATATGCGATAACCTTACCATATTGCATTAGAACACATCTCAACCCAACACCAGAAGCATCACAATACACCACATAGCCTTCTAAACCGTCTGGTAATGCAAGAACTGGTGCTGATGTCAACCTGTCCTTCAGCTTCTGGAAACTATGCTCGCAAGCCTCAGTCCACTGGAACTTAGCTGCTTTTTTAGTCAACTTCGTTAATGGTGCTGAAAGTGAAGAAAACCCCTCTACAAACCATCTATATTACCCAGCTAATCCCAAGAAACTACGAACCTCAGTTGGAGTCATAGGTCTGGGCCAAGTTTTTACGGCCTCAATCTTTTGTGTATCAACCGCAATGCCTGCATCTGATACAATATGGCCTAAGAAAGCGACAGAGTTCAACCAGAACTCACACTTAGAAAACTTTGCATAAAGTTCTCGATCTCGAAGAACCTGAAGGACTGCTCGCAGATGATTTGCATGCTCAACTTTTGAACGTGAATACACCAATATATCATCAATAAATACAATCACAAACAAGTCTAAATACGGCCTGAATATACTATTCATCAGGTTCATGAACACTGCTGGGGCATTAGTTAATCCAAAAGACATCACCAAGAACTCATAGTGTCCATATCTGGTTCTAAAAGCTGTCTTTGGAATGTCTTTCTCCCAAACTCGTATCTGGTGGTAACCTGATCTTAAATCAATCTTCGAGAAGCACTCAACACCTTGTAACTGATCAAACAAGCCATCGATCCTTGGAAGGGGATACTTATTCTTTATAGTTTCATTATTCAGGTGTCGATAATCGATACACATTCTTAGTGAGCCATCTTTCTTGCTCACGGATAACACTGGTGCACCCCATAGTGAAGCACTATGTCTGATAAAGTCTTTATCTAGCAAGTCTTTCAGCTGATCCTTCAACTCTTTTAGCTCAGCAAGAGCCATTCTATAAGGAGGGATAGATATGGGTTGTGTACCTAGTAGCATATCGATAGTAAAATCAATTTCTCGTTCTGGAGGGATACCAGGAAGCTCGTCTGGGAATACATCTAGAAACTCACTAACTACCGGAATAGACTGAAGAGTTGGTGGTTCTGCATCTATATTATGAACGTTAACAAGATGATAAATACAACCCTTAGTAATCATCCTCCTCGTCTTAGGATAGGAAATAAACCTACCTTTCGGCGCTGCTGTATCGCCTTTCCATTCCCGAACTGCCTCTCCTGGAAAAATGGAATCTAACAATCTTTGTTCGGCACTCAACATTAGCATAAATAGAAGCTAAACAATACATGCCCATAATGACATCGAAATCAACCATCTCTAACTCTACAAGATCAACAGAGGTCTGACAGTCGATAATTTCTACCGTGCAACCTCGATAGACTCTCCTAGCAACAATAAACTCTCTAACTGGTGTAGATACAATGTCGATCTAATGACTCTGCTACTATACATAACTTCCCCCCAATAAATGCAATAGCATAAGACAGAGTAGATCCAGGATCTATCAAAGCATAAACACAATGGGAGCAAACAATCAATGTACCTGTCACAACATCTGGTGATGACTCTGAGTTCTGTCTGCCGGCTAGTGAATATGTACGATTCAGGCCACTACCAGAACTAGATGCTCCCTCTCTGCCTCTGCCTCTGCCTCTAACTCTACTTGCTGAAGTCTGGGGTACACGCCCAGTAGACTGTGCTGATGAAGAGGACCCTACTACTGACATGGTAGACTGACCTATACCACCCTGACCTATGGTCGGGCAGTTTCTCGAACCATGCCCCTCCTGTCCACAAGAATAACAACCTATGGAACCCTGTTTACACCGCCCGAAATGCATCCTACCACAAGTTGCGCAATGCGGCGGTGCTGTCCTAGCCTGGCCTAAGCCTCTCTACTGCTGAGAGTCTGATATTTGTGAACCCTCACCTGGGCCTGACTGTCCCTGACGATCAAATCTACTCCCCTGGAACTGCTGTGGTTGAGGTCTAGGTGGCCTACTAGAATATCGAGGTCTGGGACCACCCTGAATATCTCCATATGAACCAGCGGGCCTATCCTTCTTCTGTCTATCTCTATCGACCCTCTCAGTCATATACTGTAGATGTCGACGATCCTCTATGCCTTGTGCAAACGCCTGAATTCGCGAGATATCCATATTATCATTTAGTGCAGCGGTAGAACAAGCGTCGATATAGTCTGAGCCAAGCCCTCCCACAAATCTACGCACCCTGTCATGCATCGTATCAACAAATGATGGTGCATATCTAGCCAATGAATCAAATCTCAGCCCATACTCTCGGACACTCATGCTGCCCTGTCGGAGGTTCAGAAACTGGTCCACCCGGCCATCCTTAATCTCTCGAGGCAAATAATGATCTATGAAAGCTTCTGTAAAGCTATCCCAAGTGGGTAAAGATATATCTTCTCCCTTAGATCTCTCCCAACTTTCATACCACAATACTGCAACATCACGCAATCGAAATGCAGCTAACTCAACTGACTCAGTCGCTGAGTCATGCATAACTTTAAAGATCCTATGAAGCTGATCAACAAAGTGCTGAGGGTCTTCTCTGCGATCTGTCCCAGTAAACTGTGGAGGATTCAAGACAAGAAATTCATGAAGTCTCGAACTTCTGGGCCCTTCATAAGTTTCGGCAACATCTGGCGCAACGGGTTGGCGCTGTGAAGCTACTAAATGTGCTAACAAATATAGTGCACTCTGGAAATCCTGATCAGATGGAATATGAGGGACTAGAGGTGGTACTGCTGGTGGAGTCGGGGGTCTTGTAGCCCTCGGATGCTCATGAAGCAGTTGAGAAGCTATAGAGGGCTGAGAAGATGTCTCCCCCTGGGTCTCCCAATGGCTGCCTCCACTTGTGGTACCTTGCCAGTACCCTCGCCTGCAGTTGTATCTTGTCCCTGGCTAGTCGTAGTCTGTCTGGTGTCAGCCATCTCTATCTGCATACAAATATCAATTATAAGCCAGAAACATCCACCCTTAAGACAACATTCTATAGCACGAGGTGAGCAAAAGAAGGATAATCATTCTAACATGTCCGGTAGCTTCTTGTTTATCGAATGTGGTGCAAAACACATTTATAAACAAGACTCTACTAGACACGGCTTGCAGACTCCTAGGATACGATGTGGCTCTGATACCAAGTTTGTCACGCCCCAAACTCAAGGGGCACAACTGGCTCCTAAGGCCAAAACTCAAGCTCGTGCCGACCCTGCTGAACCATTTGCTACTAGCGCATGGCAGTCACATGCATTTAAGAAAACAAACAAGTATATCTCGGCTTAAAACTAAGCCCTCGGCCGGCAAGGTCCCGTAAACAGATCTACAAAAGAAACAGCTACTCCGAAATTGTCAACTAGCATAGAAGTCCTGATTTGGCCATCAAGGCCACCATGATCTCTATACCAAAACTAAAAGCATGTATATAACAAGGCAATGCATCACACAACTAACAAGCTTCAGCAAACCAACAAACTAGGCCAGCATGGCCATAACGTAGTTGTAAACCCCGCACACTAGTCTGCAAGCCTCTAAGAGATTTAACGATTGGCGGGACAGGGCCCCAGCCGACCCATAAAAATATGTACAACAAAATCTAACAAACCTCTAAACACTGGTAGCTCCGGAGGAAAGGGGCTAGCCAACCGGATAGAAGTCAATCCTGCTGCTGAGGAGGTCTACTCAGTCGTCTGTCAGGACCTGCATACATGAATGCAGTGCCCCCAGGCAATGGGGCTTCAGTACAAAATAATGTACGGAGTGTCAAAAGGCAATAGGCTATGATCAACTATCCTAATATACTGGAATAATCCGATAAATAAATCAAGGATAAGATAAGTGTACTGACCTGCTCCTAAATCTAAACTTATCAAAAATAATAAAACAATAACCTAACAGAGCCCCCATAAGCTCGGCAGGTACAAACAGCACACACAAGACCACCTACTCTGGCCCCCATAAGCCCGGAAGATGTCAATCAGTCTATATACCCCTATCGATAGTCCCCTAGTCCTGTAGTCAATCACATAGCCCTCTTAGGAATTAATATAGCTGATAGACAACTCATAGCCCTCTTAGGCAACAACATAGCCATGTAGGAAGCCCATAGCCTTCTTAGGCGTCAATATAGCCCTATAGGCAACTCATAACCCTTCTAGGCATCAATATAGCCCCGTAGGCAACTTATAGCCCTTTTAGTTATCCATTTAACCCCGTAGGCTGGACATAGCCCTTCTAGGTATAAATCACGGTCCTGCAGCTAACCACAATAGCCTCAAGGGTAATAATAACAATCAAATCATTAAAAGCGAGCAATCTAGTTAAAAGCAACATGTACAAATAGCTTCTAAGTCGTTTCCAACATAGGGACGCTACAAAATAAATAAGAATCCCGACAAGGGAGGATTATATCAACTCGAGCAGCCAATAATCAACAATAACTGCTACAAGTATATCAAGTATATTAAGGAACATGCCGTAAGTAGGGAATAGCCTTAACATACCTTTTTTTCGCTAAATTCACGTGGCCTAATGACTTTTACTCATAACTCCCTCAATACTAGAACAAGGTAGGACCATAATCAACACACAAAATAAAAGATACCATGACAATACGATAAAAGTTATGTATTTTCGTCGCAAATTGCTATTTGCTGCTTATAAAAGCTAGAGTCGATGGAAGGAGGGTCTTACCTCGATCTTAGGTTCGTAATACACCTCAAAACCATCAAATATATTCAAACCCTTGCTGTCCCAACACTAAAGTCTGATATGCTATGCAATCGATAAAATAAATTATACCACGATGATGAGCTCAACGCATAGAACAACTTTCGTCAAGGACTTAAGTCGAGAAAATCTATACTTCACTTGATCCTAGAAATGGGTTTCTCTAATTTCTCTGGTTATTATCTTAAAAATGAAGAAAAAGTTCGAAGAAGAAGACATATGCAACTTTCCACCGACCAAGGGCCCCACCTCACGTGCTTGCTTTCGTAAACTTACGAAAACGTGAATATCTCTCTATTCTGAAGTCGTATGAAAAAATGGTTTGATGTGTTGGAAACTAGACTCGTAGACCTTCGATTAATCTTTATAGATAGGGAGAAATCCTCCAGGACATTTGACCCAAGTTTCAGAGAAATCTTTAAGAAGGAACTTACGATAACTTCCTCCAACTTTTATTTTGTCACTTACCTAACTTCAAAACTTGAGATGCAACACTTGAACACTTAAAATAGGACATACCACATCATTCTTAATTTATTACCCACCCTCCTTGTCTTTCCATGGAGATACGTGTAGATTTAGACATTCCGGAAAGTCGGGGTGTTACATTCTTCCCCCCTTAGAAACATTCGTCCTCGAATAAAAAATCTAAGTCACGCGGTCCAGTTCTTAGGAGTTGCCAAAATTTAGGCAGGTATCCTTTGTAAATGTCACTATCCAATAACCTGAAATGCAAAATTTCTAACCTAGGCATCTCATATGATGACATAAATAGCTAAGCACTATATCTCCACTATAACAGTGCGAGCAGATATACAACAACAACCAAAATAATAATAAGCAATAGTACATATAAAAAAAAATTAGATAGGTATCTTACCTTACTGCCCTAAAATAAACTGATATGCCATCACCCTGGGGTATGAAACAAGTGAGGATATTTGGACCTTATGCCATCCTCAGCTACCCAGGTCACCTCGTCTCTATTTTTGTTTCTCCACAATACTTTAACCAAAGCCACCTCTTTGGTCCTCAATTTATGGACCTGCCGATCTAAAATGGCAACTAGAGTTTCCTCGTAGGACAACTCCTCTGTGATCTGAACATCCTCAATTGGGACAACCCGTGAAGGGTCTCCTACACACTTCCGTAACATCGATACACGGAAAATTGGATAAACAGATTTTAGCCCTGAAGGCAATTCTAACTCATAAGCCACACATCCTACCCTCCGAAGGATTCGGTATGGCCCAATGAATCTTGGACTAAGCTTTCCCTTTTTGCCAAATCGCATAACACCCTTCATAGGCAAGACTTTTAAGAATATCCAATCGTCGACACAAAACTCTAAGTCCCTTCGTCGCACATCTGAGTATGACTTATGTCGGCTTTTAGCAGTTAGCAACTTCTTCAGAATGAGCTTAACTTTCTCCACTGTCTACTGGACTAAGTCGGGTTCAATCAACCCTGACTCACCTACCTCAAATCATCCAATGGGGGATCTACATTTTCTCCCATACAAAGCCTCATAAGGTGCCATCCCAATGCTGGAATGATAACTATTATTGTATGCGCACTAAACAAGAGGCAATTGGTCATCCCAACTTCCCTTGAAGTCCAGCGCGCAGGCCCGTAACATATCCTCGAGTGTCAAAATTGTTCGCTCAGCCTGGCCATCTGTCTGAGGGTGAAAGGCGGTACTAAGATTTACAAGTGTCCCTAATCCTTTCTGTAAGGACTTCCAGAAATTGGCGGTAAATTGTGCTCCTCTATCAGATATAATAGATACTGGGACACCGTGTAGCCTAACAATCTCTCTAATATAGAGCCCTGCATAGTCTTCGGCCCAAAAAGTAGCCCTGACTGGTAAGAAGTGGGTTGATTTTGTTAGTCTATCAACAATTACCCAAATAGAGTCAAACTTGCGATGCGATCGAGCCAATCCTGTAATAAAATCCATATTAATTGCTTCCCACTTCCACAGAGGAATGGCTATTTCCTGAACTAGCCCAGCGGGCTTTTGGTGCTCAACATTCACATGTTGGCAGTTAGGACATTGAGCTACAAACTCAGCAACGTCCTTCTTCATCCCATGCCACCAATAGATCTCCTTAATATCATGATACATCTTCGTCGAACCAGGGTGAATAGAATAACGGGAATGATGTACCTCTTCCATAATTCGTTTTCGAAGCCCTGCAACATTCGAAACACATAATCGACCGCTATATCTGAGGACTCCATCTCCTACTATATTAACTGCTAAAGACTGTTGATCTTGAGCCTTTGCTCTAAGCTACTCTAAGC